>JAOWAT010315730.1:0-14577 GCA_028571025.1 Longipedia americana
GTTAAACTTCAATCTTTGGTTTTAGCATCTCGATCTTTTATGGCCCAACTGAGATTTGAGGAACATGTAAAATAATACACCCCTAGCAAGCAGCTCTCTCTCCAAATAAATATGAAATGTCGTCTGTTTTAATGCTTTTTTCATTTTCATCCAAATTACAATATCGATCGGAGGAAGCTTTTTACAATAGTCATTAAAATCATATGGAAAAAGGAAGCTTTATATGGCTGTGTTAAAGATCCGTTATTATGATTACATATTGCAAGCAACAAACTCAAATGCTGCATTTGTATAAATGTACCCCAAAATAAAACAGTGAAAAAACAACTTTTGATTTTGCTTCTGTGTCATAAAAGGAAAGAGCGGGCTTTCATCATTCTGGGGAGATTTAAATCCCCCTTATGCAATGAATGCCTTTTATAGCTGAAGCGAGAGAGAAATCAGCACAGACCCTGTTGCAGCATTTTCTATTACCAACCAGCATTGATGGCAGTAACAACAGCTTTTTTTTCAGGATATATATGTGACTGTGTGTTTCTATGATGAATATGGCAGCTGCAGAGATAGAGAAATGACTCGTGGCTTGGGGACGCCATCTAATTACTTCCTCCATCTCAAAACAGTAGATGAAGTTCAGGAAGTATGAATTCAAGGATTCATCCTCTCATTTTGAGATAGAGGAGGTGTTGCCTTAAAAGTAAGTAATGTGCTTTTTCATGGTTTCTTTTCCAATGCATATGAATGAAGATCAAGTATAGAAAGAGAATGATTTTAGATTATGAAATTTAAGCTTTTGTTCTGAATGGCCACATCATATGTAGGGGAAAAAGAGAGCTTTTGAAATGGTGAACACGTGATAAGGCATAACTTGTGTGATACATCATACATTGCTGCTGCTGCTGCTATGTATCAGCCTGATCTGTTTGTAGCATGCATGCATTGGCTTAGAGGGTGGCTTACATATCTTTCATCAAATCCCTGCCCTAAAAAAGTTTTCCAGTAGCATTCAGGGCTCAAATCATAACTCCATGAGGAACTCCAATAACTTTGAAACATTATAAAAAGCACCACACCTAATATTAATTTTGCTTTTTTGGAAATGAAACAAGATCAACCCCACTCTTAGAAACAGAATGACACCCAAGTTTCTCTCCCTACCCATGTGGACTAATTCCTCTGAAAAACCTGATTCACTTATCCTTAAAATGCTAAAAGCCATTTACTAACATGACATCAGGAAAAAAGCCAACTGGAAGATTGAAATTGGAATTGATTGGTTTCATTCAGTGCACTTTTCTGATAGTTGAAAGAAAAAGACAAAAAAGCTGGCACACTTATTCATTAAATCACAAAATGACTGGGTCTGTTCTTGCTGCACATAATTGCATTTGCTCAGCTGAACTTCAATTATCTTGCACCAAAATACCATCAACCAAGCATTATTTTACTAGAAAATAAATTGCATTTGACTCTTGCTTCCTCTGTGGCAAAAATTTAAAACTAAAACACACAAAAGCCAACAAAACAAGTGAAAATCACCATTTTCATTTCTTTCACAATATCCTTTCCTGTCCATTCAAACAATCAAGCCAGCAACAGTTCATCTAATGATCCCCCTTTTTCATGGACTAAGTCAAAACTTCCTCTGGTCTGCGTTTAAAAATCACTATTTTCTACCTTTTATCTTTTCTTTTTTCTCTTTTAACTCCAATTGCATTATGACTCTGCTCATTTTTGTGTTTGTAAAACTTTGATTTCCTGTCCACAAGAGTGCAAACAAATCTTAATCAGACTCTTCCTCCTCTTTGGTTGTGTTCACCATTTCAAACATTACTTATCTTTTTATTTTACTTTATCTAACGCTTTAATCTACTTTTTTTCTTTACCTTTGAACTGTGTAATTACATTTATAGAACTACAAGAGATAGGCAAAAGACAGAGATAGAGAGACAATAATGTCAGTAAAAATAAAGATCTTCATTCATTCATTTCAGTTAAGGCAATCAAAGCAATTATTGCTCCTTTTTTCAAGGCAATTATTACACTTGTCTTCAGAGCTGAGGACCCAAAAAGAAGTAGCCAACTCAATAAAATAAAACTATCTGTCTTTTTCCATTTTGAGAACAGAAAATTGTTATTTTTGTCCAGTTAGTCAAGTTTTTTCGTGTCCTTTTGGAGTGTTGCTGAGATTTTTTCACATTTAGTTTCAAAATTGTTTCCTGTGGAGCTTGTGCCCATTGATTTAACTATAAACACACTGCTTTTGACCCAAAGTGTGGCAAATAAACTAGAATCACTTCCTTCCCAAAGACTGAAGGATATTGATTTCTAGTGTAATTGTCTCATGTAATAAACTGTCCTTGTTGGAGTAGAGTCATTTCATATGAATAATACTCATCTTTCCTTTCATAAAACTGTGAGAACAGATTATCCTACACAACTACTATCACAGACTGACCTGACCAGCAACTCACCTCATCACTTATTTATTATTATTGCTGTTCAGGAATTTCCCCCTTTCCTTCTTAATTTCACCAAATTCATCTGATTCAAATTTAGAATTGTAAAGTTACTGGATATGGCTTTGTAAGAGATTTTTGTTCAAATATAAAACCAAGTTAAATCTTTCCAACATGAATGTTGGAAAATCAAAAATGCTAATGTTTCTTCCATAAATAAATCATTGTTTGTGTCACATGGACGAAGATTTCTTACAAAACCATATCCAGAAGTAGAGAGCATCACCCATTCTCACAATAAGTCTTCTCTTATTACTCTCTGGCACGAGATGAGATATCTCTTGACCATGAAGCAGCATCCTTACTGGTACCCTAGAAGAACACTGTCACACACACACACCACCCACTCTTCCTGTCTGACCGGATGTATGACCAGCAGGGCAGAAACATTAAGAAGCCAGATTCAAGTCCAGAATGTTCCATACTACCTCAGTCTCAATGAACTGAACGATTTTTCACATCTGATAATTGCAAATATCCTAACCTAACAATGAGACTGAGGTAGTATTCACTGTTTTGAATGAAAAGTGAAACAAAACACAAGCTACAGGTACTTGGTTTACAGAGTTTCAACTATGTTTGGGGTAATATTGCATTTTGTAACTGTAAGGACATGCGTTCGTCGTTCTAAAATATCATCATTAACCCCCACCCCTAATTCTCTCTCATTTCCCCTAACCTAAACTAGACAAGCACTGATTTTTGTTTCTATTTCTGTTTTTATTAATTTTCCAACACTTTATTTCCCGAATTTTTCCTTCCAGTTTTTTACTATTTTCATTTTGTAACCGACACGAGCTAATCGGGTTCAAAATTCACCTTGCGGCTAATGAAGAAGCAGAAGGAGAAACACCTCCAAGTTCAGGCATTACATTACGAGAAAAGAAATGGAGAAAAATGAGCCTAAAGGTGCGAATGAGATGTTTTACTAATACCCAATTTTTCTCTCTTTTTTGGGCTTTATCTATTTGTATTCGAGTGTGTTTGTATTCATTTTTGAGCGTCAGTTTTACAAGATTGTTTATTATGACCGTATGTCCAAATATGTCTAGAGAGATAAGTCCATTGAAAAATTCCAAATTCAAAATTGCACACACGCGCCAAGAAAGACAACAAAAGATTAATGTCATCAAGAGTCAAGAATAGATTTTGATCTTTGCACAGAGGAAGTTTTGCTGATATGATAAACACATAACAAATTACTTTTCCGCGAAAGTGCATCCAGCAGCAGTCATTTGTTGTCAACTTTAAAATAGATTTAGTCTTCTCTTACCTTTTGTGCAGTAATCTCCAGCATCATCTTTGTTCTTATCAGCCTTCTGATAACCCGGCAGGCAAACTTTTTCTCCATTTGGTCCACACTCGTAGTGACCAAACTGGTCATCTCGAGCGCGGCACAAAGTGTCGCAGTCCTTGCCGTAGTAGTGCGCGGCACAAATGACGCGGTATTGGTAATTCAATCTGGTGTGGCTCTCTTGGTGTTCTCCCTGAGTCCAGTCTGACCCTGCGTCCAACCAGTTCTGAGTGGCAAGACGGCTAATCAAAACATCTTCAACTGAAATGAAGAAAGTAAAAACAAAATTGAAAAATCCGCAAAAGCATGTTATTATCATAAATATCAAAAATAAATATTCCATTTTTCTCTTCTTGATGAGAATTTATGACTGAAAAATGCAAGAGAACAATGATCAATAAGACCTAATTAAATTCAATTCAGATTTGCAATTTAGTGCCAAATAGATTGTAAAAGTTGCTGAAGACATGATTTATGCGCTTTTGCAAATGCCAAAGTTGCAAAAGGAGGTCGTTAAATTGTTCCAGTAAAGAATTTCCTGGGTATTTTCATGGTAACACTGTTCATTGTTAAAAAGAGGAGAGAACTTTTGAAAAATTAGTGCATGAGAAATCATAGAAACACTTTTTCATGTTTTTACAATTTATCACAAAAGATCTTTGGATGCACAAAGGATGCATTTTTGCAAAATTTTGAAAATAGCTCAATAAATCATAAATAATTTTGCCTCATCTTTAACATTGATGTAATTAAATGGCTGTTAAGTTTTTGATGAATTAAAGATGCTTGAATCTTCAATTTGCACACTAGACCCTTTTACTGATTTGTTCTATATTTTTGTAGAAACCCAATTTTGGGTTAGTGTGCCTTTAAATGGATAAAAATCAAAATCTTTTATTCCCTTTGCCTTATCAATTTTTAGAAATAAACTTTGCCGATAAAAGAAATCTAAAAACCTGTGATTTGATGATGATACACTTCAATATAGTTATTAGGCTCATAATATGACGGTGATTTAGACAGTAGCCACAAAACAAAGTGATTAGAGATCTGTTGAGTTTTAAATCAGGCAACTAACCGTGGGAATTGTAAACAAAAGCACTAATAACAATGAAATTCTGATCGAACTGATTCTCTCTCTTGCATAACCCAATAACAGGTCTACCCAATAAATATATGAATGCTTTGAAAATCTGCCAAAACGCATGTGGTGCACAAAAATAAACAAAATTGGCAAAAAAATATTTGTTTGGGTTCGAATATGAATGAATTCCTCGATTATTTTGAGGTTTTAGACTTATCAAATTATGTTTTGCTTTACCCTATTCTGATATCAGAGCGTGAGAAAGCAAATTATATTATTCATTTTAATGTGGTATAAATTATTACAGATAATTCAATTGCTTTTTATCAAAAAAATGCGGTCATAAAAAAGGCAAATAAAAGATTTTTCTTTGACATTCTAATTCTAATTTCTTATTAATACACACCATGAAATCAAATTATTTTTTTTGCAGAGCAGAATGTGTGCAATGCATTTTGGAAATTGAATCATGGAATTAACAACAGACTTACTGTGCAAGAAAGAAGGGCAAGAATCTTTTTAAAGCATTCATGTCTGACTGAAAGTCTTTTTATAAAGGGTTGAAAGGAATAGAAAATTGCACAAATGAATTGGATACTAAATAAAATGCAAATCTTTTTTAAATTGAAATTTCTAATAATTTCAATCTCTTATTTATCTTCTGATACCATCTATAACTCAGAAATAAAATGCAGAGTTAGATCTCAGTATTACACATAATTACAAAAGTGCATCTAGAAGATGAAAACATCAAAATTAATTGAAGACATTCAGACTATTCATAAAATTTCCTTTCATGAAATTCATTTTATGAAAATGATGTTGAAATATTATGAAATAATATGCATGTTCTATTTTACTATTCTAGAACTGAGATTTAAGGCAGACAATTCAATTTTTTGCATGAAAATTGCTTTGATATGTAAAGAAAGAAAAGTTGAATTGCTACAATTGCTGCTACCAAAAATGAAAATGGCAGTAACAATGCTCTATACTGATTTCTGTATAAAGCCTTGTTTCAAAATATAAATTACTACTTTGAAGATGTTTCTCTTTTATCTTATGCATGCAATGAATGAAAATGAAGAAGAAAAGAGGCAAAAATGAAGAAAAGCAAAAAATAGAATTGTATAAAATTGCTTCAAAATGAAATCTGAATGAATAACATAAACTAATTTAAATAGTTTTGTCAATTTTTTGTTGTTGAAGAAATGGGAATGACATTTTTGCAGAATACTTTTTCATCTTTGCGGGCAGAAAGAACATTTTAAAAAGAGATAATAGCAAAGTAAAAATGTGACTTAACATAACAATTAGCATTTGTCTTCTGTCATTTTCACCTTGAGTAATCGTTCCAACTAAATTCACACAAATATGCCAAAACTTTTTTGAGCAATTCATTTCAATGAAATAATTCCTTTTTCTTTCTCCTTTTCTCCCCCACTTTTGAATACTGAATTGAACAAAAATTCCACTTTTTTCACCTATGAAATAAATCTTTTTCAACTTCCCTCAGTAATGATTTGAACAATTCACTGTTAATTCTAGTTTCACAAATTCTTAAAATCACATTCATTCAATTTTGGGTTTTTGAGTAAAGAATGGGCTTTGACGTTGACATGTGCTCAAAAAGTGCCCAAAATGAAAATACCTGAAAAGGATAGTTTATTTGCACATTCGAGGAATGAATGACAGTCCAAAGGGTTTCGTTGATTTGGCCTGTTTTGTATAAATACAGACAAAAAACGCCCTTTATAACATAAAATGCAAGAGGAACAAATATAAAACCCTTTTGTCAATTATTTACCTACAGAAAGGGTCAAGCTATTCTGTTTTTGATACAAAATGTAAACTTATTTTTGTGGTGACATAAAACGAAGGACTTTTCTGGTTAGATGTTGACTGAAAAAATTCCCAAATCTCCAGGAGTTTAGATTTGTAATGTTGATAAAATGATAAGGAGTCGACTTCACATCAAAACTGCAGGATATCCTTTTTTGAAATCAAAAGTTTAATTGTTGAAAGACCTCTAACAGCAGCGTTTTTAAGTAAATCATTAAGAGCTTTTCAAAACAATGTCGTTTGACTTTTGGATATCGTTGAATATTCAAGAGAATCATTTACTTTGGAACTAGAAACTGAAAGATAGATCATGATCATATCTAAGATCTTTTCTTCTCTGTGGTTTTTCATTTTCATATCTCGTCCAAGCATCTTTGTGGACGACTGAAAGCTGGTCATCTTTCTATCAAATATACTTCTTGCTGCTTATTATACGCCTCTGAATAAAGTACAATCTTGAGCAGCTAAGAAATACTTACAAATGAACTAAGAAGCATTAAAGGTGACATTCATTGCAATACCAAAATTGTTCTCTGAGAAGTAAAGTTCAATATCACCAAAACTCTGAATACCATTCACAACTTTATAGTCAAAAACCGCACTTTGAAAAATTACACCAAGTCTGAATGTGAGATAACGTATATTGATAAAGAAGAAGTTTTTCTGTCCTCTGTGCAAAGAAAGGATGTTGTTGTGACACAAAGACAGAAAAAAAATTGGAGACCTATGGATATTCAAAAATGTGGATTGCTAAGAAATGGGATCCCTTTCAGTAGCTCTAAAGGAATGTGTCTTAGAAATTGGACTCAAAATTGACCATTCTTAGAAATGAAAATTAATTCCTTTTCTTACTTTCCTTCACAATTTTGTTAGGAACAGGTTCATAAGTAGAACATAGGCAAGGGGGTTGTGTCTAAGCCTGACTATATATGTATCAATAGGCCACTTTTTTAAATATTTTAAGTTCCATATTTTATCTTATGACTAAAAAATTGTTAAAAGTAGTTCTAGAGAAGTTCTTATATGACAGTGGTTTTGTCTACATGGTTTTTTGCTGCTGGTTGAATTTGAAACCAAAGAAGTTTTGCATTCCCATTCTTGATGTACCAAAGATAGTATCAAAATTTGGTTTGAATAATAGACCACAAAAAGGAATAAAAATGATGGAAAAAATTAAAACGAAGAAAATAAAATATCTATTACTAAATAAGTCACAAGTCTGTTGCCACAACTTGGCAGAAGGTATCTAGATTCGTCATTCTGTATTTACTACCTCTGTCCAATTTACAATTGTGTAATTTGCCGAATATTTTCATAACTGAAAATGAAAAGTGCACACAAATCATTATGGGACTACAGTATTGTAGGAGACATTGGAAACCACAAATAAACCTCAATTGAGACAAAAGATAGCAAATATTGAGAGATCTATTTTAGACAACGCAATTAGTGATTTGACTCATAATTTTCATTGGGTACATCAAGAGAGAAATAAACGTTACTTTCCCAGATTCTAAAGGAATTGTTGAAATTAATTAGGCTGTGCACTAAATGTTGAAAAATTTACGATTTATGAAGTTTGAAAAGAGAACTACCGAATGAGCAACTACTTCCAAATGTTTTTGAACAGATGTTTGCAAATGGGTTAAATGAGTACATTTATCTTTAATCTTCCTAAATGGCTTTCCCGAAAGTAAAATTTTGAAAAGATCACATCATAAATAAACTCAAAATTTAACTACTCTTCTATTATCATCCTTTAACATTTCATACATTTGTGTTTTGAAGATAAAGAGGATAGTAACTCTCCCATTTTTTGTGATGTATTGAACACTATAGCAGGTATTTGAGAGACAGTATATGTCAAATAAATAGACTTCAGCTGACATTAACCCAAAAAAAGAGTTCACCATTTTGGTTCTTTTATCTTTCAAATAATGAAAGAGAGTCTCTATAAGTGTAACCCTTGAACTGTCCTTCTGAGTTGAAGCACTCATCTCATGAGATAAATTAGTGCTCATCACCCAAAAAAGGATAGAAGTCAGCTGTTGAATGGAAAAGCAGCTCAGACCTAACTGGCAATTGATCACCTTTGGGTTTTGGGGGCGAGTACCCAAATTGAAAACCCAATCCGGAAATTATTATTATGGAGCATCATCCTCACCTTAGAAAAAGGTGACACTCAATATGGAAGCAATTGCAATCAAAATGATAATAAAAGTTAATCATTTTTATTTTTTGATTATGATGAAGAAAAAGATTAGAGAAGAGCAATCACTCATGATCTATTTCCGGTCTGAAGCTATCTATCTGTAATTCTCTCCTTCCTCACCCTTAAGGTACTCTCCAACACTCTCACTTGTAAATAATTGTAAATAGTAACAGATGTGTCGTCTTATACATTTATTATTTTCAAGTGACCAGTGTAAGAACACCATTCTCTCTCCACCCACTTCTCAAATATAGCAAGACAATTATCATTATTGAATGAGAGGATACCTCCTTGTCTTTCTTGATGTCCTCCATGTGAAACAGAGGAAGCAAAATGAATGAAATTATTTTCTAAGAAAAGGGAAACTTTAAAATAAACAAACAAATCAATCATTCTTGTCAGTGAAACCAACCTATTTCTATTTTTGCTTGTCACTAATTGTAAAAGAAGAAGTTTTGAACCATAAAATTAATTGCTAATGTCCAACCTAAGAATAAAAAACTACAAAAAATATTTCTAAACTCATTCATAAAATTTGAGTTATGAAAGAGAAATGTTTGAAATTTCGAAGCAGAATATTTTCTTCTCAGCAATGCTTGCTTGTCAGTCAGAAATAGAACTTAACTAGCCATATACTTATTTAAGCATATAAATAAGTACGTAAGAAATGAAGAAGAAAAAAATTTAGTTCCTATAAATCAAAATAACAGATGGTACTGTTTTTACTTCTTTAGCTTGAAGCTATTTTAACCTACCTCTGTCTCAAATAAATTTAGTCAAATCAGCTGATTTCAATGGATAGAATGGTAGATTTTTCAATTTATTTTGAGAAAGAGGTAGTAGTATTTACAAATATAACTGAGTGTTGCTGATTTCTTGCATTTGCTCCTTTTTTTGTTGTCTGAATATAATTTCAAAATGGTCACAACCAGACAGACCCCTTTTGAATGTGGTATAAGATTACTCAAAACTTGCGTGAATATTCTCTTTAGCTTGTTATTTCAGACGCAGATCCTATGAAAGATAGGATAATTTAACTTTGTTTATGAATACTCTAATTACAGAATTGCAGAGTTCAAAAGTGGTCATCATCTTGACGGAAAACTTTATGTAAAAGGTAATCAATATTTGAGATCGAGGAAATTGTAAAAGAGCTCTCAAATTCGTGGCAACGAGTCTAAAAGTGGTAGTTGAAGATAGTAGTAATAGAACCGTGTGAACGTTTTTCGTGAAAGGTGTCAGCTGTGTTATGGTGGTCAGTCACTAAGCTAGGTTGAGTCTATACAAAAATACATGAATGATCAGTTAGAAGCACCATTTCTTTGAATTAACTAAACTCAAAAAATTAAGAGTCACCAATTTTAACTCGTAGTTATGTTCTGTTTTGAAAATGAACCCCTTCTTTTATTTTTTGTTTTTCAGTGACTACCAACACCTCCTCTGTCCTGCCTCCAAAAACTCAACTCAAAAGTCAAGTCATGCCTTTTTCCCTAATTTCTGTTCTGTTTCTCTCTCCTGGTCATATGGACACACACAAACACAAAAAATAAAATTCAAAATAACAACAGACACCATCGAAAAAACAGAGAAGATTCAAATCCTTGCATTTACAGAATGGATCCAGATGATAGGAATTAAGTTTGACAGTTAAAGTCTCAGTTTTAGTCAAGCATGTATGCTTTTGAAGCAAGAAATGAACTTCAGAGACGACATAGTTTACATTTATCAAATCAATCCCATCAGAATTTACTTCATTTGATTAGTTCTAATCCACTGAAAATTCAAATTCCAGAGACAATAAATTCTTGATTGGATTACCAAAGAGTTGGGCTCAAAATTCATTTCCTAGAACCATTGCTCTTTGCAAGCTCACTCAATGAGAAATTGTCCCAAGGCAGTGAGATGGATAGCAATGCAACAAGTATGCATTTCATTGCAATCTTTCATATTTTCCTCTCCTTTCAATGGAATAATAGAGATTGTTTCAAATTTTTCTCTCATAAAGCAGCAAAGATGAAGAAGAGACCTCAAAGATGACCCCTGCTAGAGTCCAAGTGTCTCAGATTCCCACAATTGAACTTGCACTGTTCTTCAAATGCATTTTGCTGTGATGGGCCTATGAAGTAATGTTGAGTGTAGAGCAAAATAAAAGACAGATTCATACCCCCTGCAAACTTTCGGTCAATCTTTCCCAAGTGAAATCTCACCTCATAATCTGTTGTTACTTCAGTCTCAAAAATCAAAGAGTAATAACATCACTTTTGTAGTTGCATGTGCATTTTTGTTTATTGGACTGAGGTAATGAAAACAATAATATACCTCACATTGTCTTTTGAAAAATTTCGATTCAGATTTTGTTCAATAACTTTGGAGTTGCTTAAAAGATTGTTTTGGTTTTTGAATCAAAAGAAGGGTTAGGAAAATATATGAAAGAGGAAGAGTTCACTACTTGCTCTTTCTGCTGAAAAATGAAATCTTGCACACAATTAGATGTAATTACGGTCTCTGTGCCCTAGGCTAATAAATACATCTAACTCTTTTCAAGTTTCAATGGGAACACACAGCTTACTTACTTACTTGGAAAGACAGAGCAGTAGCATTTTGAAAAACCATACAATAAAGAGTTCAAAAGAGAGGATGCAGCCTTAGCATGAATCTTTTGATGGTAGCATGACCCGATTATTTTCCTCTACTTATTACAGTTTCTAGAGAAATATAACATTAAATTACAAAACAGAAAAAAAACTTGAAAATACATCCTTGCAATATCAGAGTTGCTTCTTTTCAGCTGTAACTAGGTTGCTACTTTAGAAAAGATATCATTTTATAAATGTACAATTGTCTGGTCATGTGTGTTCTACAATTATAGAAGTGATCATTATTTTTTTGGGTGAACAACTTTTAAATGCAGAACAATAAATTAAACATGTTTGCAAACATGATAAAAATGAGAAATACTGCAATTCATCACTTTTTGAAAGACACATATTGATGAGAAAGATTGTTGTATGCATGTCTTAAGAATTGTATTTTTAGGCTTGAATCATTTTCCCGCAATTTTTGAATCCATCAAAATTAAGACAAGAGATAAAAATCGCGTAGATGAGTTGATAATAAAAAATGTTAGTCTAACACAGCTAAATAAAAATTAAAAGCAATTTCATTTCATTGGAGCAGCTTATTATTTCATCTACACCGAGTATCATACTCTCAATAGTGTGGATGGATGTGCACTTCAAAAATTTGAAAATAAAATTTTAAGTGAAAAGGAACAGACATAATCTCCAAAACGAGAGATTATTATCATTACTTTTTAACCAGCGAGTAACATGCTACCATTCCAAAAACTGAAGCAGTCCAAACCATTGCTTATGTTAATCATCATCAGCTGCTGTTAGTGTGAGACCACTAAAAGAAGTTGTGCAAAGCTTTATACATTTAGATAATCAGTTAAAACCATCAGCTAAAAAATCTTTGCAACACCATCTATTCTTAAATACAATGACGTTCATAAAAAGCGACAGGGAACTAAGGAGGACTGAAATCAAAATTTTCACTTCATACAAAGTTCTGAAATTTTGTATGGTAGCTCATTATACCACTGTAGAACCCCCATAAGCTTTTGGGCCAATCTGAGACATTTTGTTTTTTCCCTTCAATGGAAATATAAACAAAAAATGAAAATGTCAACACCAGAATCTGTTGTATTTACTTTTTCATATTTTGTTTACTTTTCTATTGAAGCGAAAATACAAAATGTCTCAGAATGGCCCCAAAAGCTTATGGGGGTTCTACGGTGGTATGATGAGTTACTACAACAAAATTTTAGAAATTCGTATGAAGTAAAAAATTTGATTTTAGGCCTCCTTAGTTCCCTGTCGCTCTTAATGAATCTCACTGTATATGCTTCTTTTTAGAAAAGAAAAAATAAACGAGAAAACGAAGTAAGAAAAATTGGAACAAAAGATGAAAAGAAAATTCAGAATTATTTCTTTAAAAATAACAAAACATAATTTCTGTTAAAATTCAAAATCTTGTCTTGTTTTCAAACACTAACAAGCATTGTACATGAATTCAAGTGCCTATTTTCAATGACTGATTAGTATAACCTTGTTATGAATAACAATAGCTACTGTCTAACATCTGAATAGAGGCATCTTGAATATTTATGAAGTTATTCTTACTTTTCATGAAACAATGTTTAAGAGTGCTAAATGTTTGGAGCAGACACAAAAACAACGACTGACTTTAGCTTTAGAACTTGAATCTATCATATTGAGAAAATTGTTCCTTTAGAAATGCTATAAAATCCAAATGTGTTAACTGATACCAGATTGCAGGACGGTTTTAAAAGATGTGTGAGATCAACAAGAAATGGTTGGCCAAGGATTTTTCATTGAAGTAAATTCTAAAGTTCATTTTCGAACCAGGGGTACATTTTGGATCTGACAATGAAGTGTAATTTTTGTGGATTGATACCCTAAGATTAAAATTTATTATTGGAATTTTTTCCAAAAACTGACAGAGTTAGTAATAATTAGCTTAGACTCATTTAGTGGCGCCATCTAGAAATTTCCCTTTGGACTTTAAGACTAAAGTAAGCATATTTGAACATTCTACCAATGATAAAAATTAATTCTATATGTAAGATCTACAATTTAAGATAAAAAAGATGCAATAATTATGTATAGAAAATTCGGAAATGGATGCTAAAGTTTACTAAATAAGTATATCCTCGGCCAACCGTTTCTTGTTGATCTCCCACAAATAGTAAACATGTCCTGCTTTTACCCTAATGTGGCATTTCATCCACAATAACTGTGCAATGAATGTGAGACTGTCTTATACGAATGAATTAAAATTTGAGCAATTTAATTTGGGCTTGAAAATAGAAATAGGTAGGGAAAAAACTTCAGAAATAAGAACACTCTCACGGTAGAGTGAGAAAAGCGATTTTGTGTCTTGATAGTCAAAAAATGAGGCGGGTTTAATCACCTGATAATTGCAGAGAATATTTGCCAAATTACTTTTTTGCGAATTTCTCTCTTCTCACAACTATGCCAAATTGCCTGGCTTATTTGCATTTTTAACTTACATTACACTTTCAGTGTCCAGAGATTGCCCTCATATTATTCTAAATCAGTTTTAACGTGTCTCACCTACATTTATGAGCATACGATTCTTTTTGAGACAACATATTCAAAAAATTGAAAAAAGTTTAAAAAAATTAAAAATTTGAAAAGATGTGAAAAGTTTGAAAAGTATTAATAACACTAAAAATTTTCTAAAACAAAGTCATAAAATTTTGAAGCATAATAAATAATTCAAAATAACTTGTTAGAAATGGATATTTTGAAAAATTCAAATTACCGAAAAATTAAAACTGGGAAAATTTGGAAAACTATTGAAAGAATAGAAAATGAAAGATTTTGAAAATTTATAGTTTGAAGCAATCATATTTTACTGTGATGTGAAGATTCAGTGCTTGTTTTGGTTGGTGTTTGTCTAAAATCCTTCAGAATTCAATGCATGATAATTTTACTTAATAAACTCATAAAAGGAAATCAGACCCAAAAAAGGATTGTGCTCATGTACGTATGTTATAGTGAACTATAAAACTTTAATG
>JAOWAT010315841.1:0-14570 GCA_028571025.1 Longipedia americana
ATTGAAGTAAATTTAAAGTCCCAGAGCGACCTGGAAAGTTGTTAAATTGAAAAAATGTTTAATTAGCACTTATTCTTTGGGCAAAATCTTGAATTAAAAATGGTCCCCTCTTGGTTTTGAGCAATTTTGTTTTTTGGTCCGCCCCCTACTAAAAACGTGATCTCTGTAACGATCTCCTTAATTCGTTTCCAGTGTACTAAAACCAAAGCATGGAAAGACATCGCTGCTCAACTCGGCATCGGAGCTTCCTCGAGCGGAGCTTACACCTTGAAGAAGCACTACGGCAAGAACCTTCTTCCCTACGAATGTCACTACGATCGAGGCGGAGTGGACCCCGGTCCAATCTTAGCCCAGGTGGAGTCCAACTCCAAGAAGAAGGGACCCAAGGGCCAACAGACTCCGGCACAACCCCCGCCGCCCGCGTCGCCCAATTCGCAGGATTCCGCTTCGAGGGATTCGTATTCGGGTGGAGGAGGACAGAATTCGCAGGATGGGTATCCGCCGTATCAAGGAGGTCCGAATGCGGGAGGGCCTCCGGGTCCTGGAGGGCAACCTCCAGGTGGTCCTGGAGGATACAATTACGGAAATACGCCCGATGGAAGGCCTCCATCTCATCCAGGTAATTAACCAAAAATATTTGATAACATGTCTTGCTCCAAGGAGTCTTTACAATAAAGTTTTTTGTACACGATTCTAAGAAAAATGCATTTCAAGTTTTCTGTATGAAATTTGAAAACTCAAATATTGCATTCAGGAAAAGAGAGAATAACTTAATTTTTTATAAATGGAAAGCTTGAGGCCTGAAAAATTGCTTAAATTCTATTTATTGAAAAAACTCCTTAGGGCCTTCCACTTAATTAATTTACCAATTGCCATTATTTTGAATTTTAGAATATCACATGTTTAACAAACCTTTTTGAAGAAATATCATTCCTAACTTCCTGCAATTTCGAATTTGGAAAATCAAGTCAGTTTTGAAGAAAAAGCTCATGGTACAATTATCTTCATAACCATTTATATGAAATTAGGCATTTTTTGCTTTGAAGTATAAAGGTTTGCTTACATGAAACTATCTTTGTTTCTGAATTTTTAATAAAAATTCACTAATTTGATGAACCAGGTATATATAATGGTCAATAATGTGGTTAATCTTTTTGCGTACAACTGTTTCAGTATTTGAAATCAGTAAAATGCTTCTCATGTATTATAAATCTTTTGCTTAGACCCCTCTTAATACAAACAATACTACTGCTTTGAATGTTAGTTATAAGTCCTCATTTACAGAAATTTACAATAAATTCTTTGAGATTTTCTTTTACATGTAGCTTGAAATTCAATGGCATGAGTGCGCATGTTTTTCTCTCCCTTATTCAATTTAAAAATTCAATTGATGAGGCTCTAGAACAGTTTTAAAATTCTCTCATTGTACGGTATATTTTTATTACTACCTCTGACTCAATGTAAGCAGGGTGTCTCAGTTCATTTCCCTCTAAATTAGCACAGTACGTAGTAATTATACATTGAACACGGGGTTCTACTATTTAGCATCATTTCTTTCTTAAATTTATAATAGTAATTAGGGTGTTTCATCAATAAAATGCTTGGAAAAAATGAGACATTTTCTTATTTAAAGGGACACTGAACTCGAAAATTAACATAAAATGAAGTATGTACCCTAAAATAATTTTCCAATTTAACAAAAATATTTTTACTTCCCTATATAAGCCCAAAATTGAACTCTCAAAAAATTTTCAGAGTTCAAATTTATTTGAGATTTTATTGCACACCCTAGACGTCCTAAGCTTACATTGATAACATCTGGGGAAATCTATCAACACCAAAACAATGCAAAAAGCTAGGAGAGTTTTCCTGAGTCAAATCTTATTTTAAATGTGATAATTTTTCCCATATTTTTACAATACAAGTAGACCGTTTCAAGAAAAAATGTTTTGTCGATTTTTTTAAAGGTACGTGCAGAAAATTCAAATCTGAAATTATTTTTTCAAAAAATTGTTTTCCCTCCAGTCTACCTTGGATTCTTTATCAGGCAAAAATCTAACATTTTACTGTCCATCCTAGTCCATTTTATGGAGTAAGTTTGGACTTATTTCGTGAAAACTTTTGAAACACGCTAACGTAATTTTGTAAAGAGAACTGTATCTATACAGTTGTTTGAAATATTTTGCTTGCGTATTATTACTTCACAGTTGTGCTGTAGCTGTGAAAGCCCCTAATTACTATAACATTAGATCAGGGAAAAGATATGATCTCAGATGAGAAACACCTGATACAGTATATTCCATTTATTCATGTCTCTTCCAAAAGTATCATTTCATTTGCTTGCATTACAATGTTTCGATCATATTGCTTACTTAGACTGTGTTTCAATTGGAAATTTTCTTGCAATATTTCAAATGCTGTTAATAACACATTTGCCTCCAACTAACGAATAAATAGTTTCAAAGCAATTGTTTTCTTTATTGATGACAGTACTTGCACAACAAACATTCCTGAAAAATTCTAATTTATGTTGACCAAGAAATGTTTTCAGTGAAATCTTGCAAGAAATTTTCCAACTGAAATACAGATTTTTATTTAATTAGTGATTTTGAATAAAAGCATTCTCTGATAGTATTTTACCCTACGAAGCTCTTTAGATAGGATTATTAACCTGCTTAGAGATTCAAACAGTGCTGCACACATTATCTTTTCTTAGTGTAACCTTATCTACTGAAGATTAAAAATCAATTGAACCTATGCTTAGTGCTTTACATTGCGGCTATGTTGTCTAATAATGAAGGGCCTGTTGTATATTGATTGAAATTCACTCAGCTTTTAATATTATCTTTCATGTTATGTAATTTAGACTGTTGCTTACAATATTCTTTAGTGTTTGCCATTCTTGAATTAGCTTTTAATTTCTTTTAGAATACACCATCTAAAATGAGTTACCCTGTATAAACAATAATCATACTTAGAAAACTAACTCAAGTATGCTGAACTGTTGAAATCTAAAAAAGGTCGAATATCATTATTTAACCCTTAGGACGCGGAAAAGTTTCATCTCGATGATACATTAGGAATATTTTCAATCCCACATGACACATTTTGTTTGAACTTGATTTTATTAACCCATAGAACGCTGAGAGTTTTTGAGATATTTCCGTTTATTATGATTTTTCCGTAATTTCCATAGCGACCAAATTTGGTCGTCGGCGGCTAGACGGTTAATATCGATCAGCAAATGAAGTAATGTGCGTTCATTTTTTGAAAACTAACGACGTCATACATTTTCCTAAATTTTGCGAACTAATGACGTCATACATTTTCCCAGATTTTGTGAGTGAGCGTCGATTATTAGATGTTTGCGTCCTCTGGGTTAAAGTTGCCACTTTTTGATTAGTACAAATCTAGAAAAAAATTTGACATTGAAACTTTTTCTTCGTAAAATACTGTGTGGATTTCATGATATTGATAACTGAGCCCTAAGTACAGGTTGATAAGAGTGGCTTTGATTTACTCCAATTGAATAAATTCAGTTTACAACAAGCAATTAATAGTGTACAATTTACTCTGAAGTGATTTTCGATGTTGCAGCAAGTGTAAACAAAAGAATAACCCGAACTTTCTTTATTTTCTTCAATTATGCTTGGTTACATGGTTGCAGGACCAGCAAGCCATGCTGCGCAAGGTTCGCATGCAACCCAAGGTTCGGCTGCTGCAAGTAGTAGTGGCAAAGACGCTGCTCAGGCTCAGGCTGCTGCTATTCGCTTAGGAAACCCTTTTGACGATGCAAATGCAAATGTAAATCATTCTCAATACAATTACAACAACAATGGCCATTATTACGGTGCCGGTTATCATTACAATAGAGCTGGCTATCATGGCCATTCTCAACACCATGGCCACCATAATTCTGCAGCAGGTGAAATTAAATAATTGGAAAAATTCTTTTTCTTCATTTTTGGTGTTTAATCGTTGTGTACCGTATTCCATTCTAAATCGGTCCTAACCATGCTAAATCGGTACTATGGCCAATGCTTCTTTCAAATTCATTCATTGGTGCATTCAAGCTTCAATAATAATTATTGTATAAAATCATTAGAATTTGGGGTTTCAAAGTTTTTATACCATTAATGAAGCTCAAAGCCACCAATGAATTAATTTCGAAGAAGGATTGACCTTAGTCCCGATTTAGCATGGTTAGGACCGATTTAGAATGGAATGCGGTACAGAGACTTTATGAGTTTGGCAGTGCAAATTCTACATCTACACAATAAGAATACATGTATCGTATGAAATACTGAATGTCAGGCAATGAAAAACTTCAGTTGACAGCATTTACTTTGATATTTATTCCTTTATTTCATAAATTAGATGTTCTAAAAATTGCATAGCACTTTTCATATATTATATCATTTACATTTCGTAAAGATTATTGGATAAAAGATTCCTCCAACATCTCAATTTTATTTTAAATGACAATTCAAATTCTTTGAATACTAAAACATAAGGTCTCTGTAGCTCTGTGGCTTATTAGTGATTGTAAAATTATTCCAAAATTTATGTTGTGTTTCACTTCAAAATTTAAGAACATTCATTATGGACGATCAGGCTTTTGCACTAAAGATAGGAGGAAAACTACTCTTTACATTTTTGATTGTGTTCCCTTTTGTTTTGGTGATGGATTAGGAGATATACTTTTCTACCATAAAATGAGGCATCTCATTAGGTTTCCACAATTAGAAAAAAATGGTGAAATTTACATATTTGATTTTTGAATTATTACCATGTTTAAGAAATGATATAATCTATTTGTTCTCTTCATAGCAGAAATTTGGAAAATGTAATATCCAAAATACGAGAATTATTTTTTTAACTTTGTGGAAATCCGATGGGACGCCTCATAACAGCTTACACTTTAATTTCATCAGAGTGAACTGAGAAATAAATTAATTTTTTTCAATGAATCTGCATTTCTCCATGAGGAATAGAGCTACTCCGTCTACTTGAAATTGACTCAACAGGAAAACCATTGATTTATCTATTTTCATCCGGAGTTTTCTTCTCCATGAACATTATTAATAATAATTAGAGAATGTTAGAGACTCTTGTTCAGCCATTTTCAAGTGGACTGAGTATTACTGCTTACAAAACATTTCAGAAAGAAATTTGTGAATGCACTCTTTTTCACTTCATTGAAAAGACATTGAAGTTTCAGTGTGTTAAAAATGCATAATTTGATTGTTGCTGCCTTTAAGTCTTTTTATTTTTGTTCTCTATTCTGGTTTAAAGGGAGTCAGGCAGTATTTTGCAGCATTACAATGAGACGAAGGGTTGCTATGAAATGACATACCATTTTGAAACAAGGTTGAATTTTAACATTTCTGTCAGAAACTTTGTTAATGGTTAAAAAAATAAAAGAAAATCAGCTTGTGCATCTAATTCTTATAGTGATTATTTGTAAGAATGTGCCAATTTGACGGATTGAGAAAATCGTTTCTAAATAAACCAGGGAAATTTTTATTACACTAAAATGTTCTTTCTGACCTTCCCTAGATGTTCAAAAATTCAGATTCAGAGAAATCAGTCAACTGTTACATCCTAACAAATGGTAGCTGTATTTTAATGTAAATTTCAGTGTACACACGAAGAGATTCTTTTTTGAAACACAAAACCAATATTCTCAATGTTTTTGTAGCAGGTTTTAGCTCACATACCATCTCGACAAAAACCAGTTACCAAAATATCTCAGTTCAATTAAGTGAGATGCATTTCTATATCTTTTATTTAGAGACAAATGCAAAAAGACATTAATAACTTATTTATTGCAAAATCCAGTTTATTGCAAAATTACTATACACGCACAACTTGCATTAGTGATAGGCTTTTTTGGCACTTAACTAATGTTCCCTGGAAAAGTGTACAAAATTAGGGTGTTATCAAAATACAGTAATACCAAAATATAACTACAAGTATTGAACGGATTGTTTCGCCCCGTTCCATAACACAGTTTCTTGGTATGACAATCCTGCATGGAGCTGGACGTAACAATCCATCCAATCATTTTAGCTATATTTGCGTCTGGTTGATTTTGAGTAACACCCTAATTTTGCTCATTTTCACACGGAACATCAGTTAAATGATCTAGAAATTTTGTGTTTCTCTGATTTGGCATTTTCAGTTGAATTTTGAACAATTTTGATGACCCTCGAAAAATGACGATGTTTTAAAATTTGAGTTTTTAAGCAACTTATTGGAAATTTTACGAAATTAATGTAAGATTTAATCAAGTTTATGAAATGCCAAAATTTCGCATTTCTCAATTTTCTGGTCAAAAAATCTATGTTTTGGTCGAAATTAGCGATCAGTTTTTTGAAAACTTTATGTAAAAAGCCTGGTTACAAGCAACTCGCCTCTCCACACGTACAAATTGATCTAAGTGGACAGAGATTGAAAAATCCTCTGCCAAAGTGTTAGAACGAAACGTAGTAGTTTTAGACCTGCTGTCGTAGTATATGTTGTGGCAATGTAAAGATGTTAGGTGTTCAGAGAAAAGAAATTCATATTATTAATTATGATAGCTGGTATTCATCCAAATATGGTAGGAATTTCATACATTTCTTCATCTTTTAATGGAAAATCATACCCCTATCTCAACTTTAATGAGGTAAAATTACATGATTCCTCTTTTAAAGTGAGATAAGAGTAATTTCTTGTAAGATATATAAAGAATTCCCAATTTAAAAGATCCAAGTATCAAGAAAATCCTGGTGTTAGTTCCAGGATTTTTTTTAATAAGAAGACAAATACAGTTTTTTATCTATAATATAACTCAGCAAAGCTCAAATAATTGGTTTAAAACAATAGAGGTAGTCCTGGTAGGTCCAATTTTGAATGTTATAGGTTAAAACTGTATCAGTCTTCTTATTCTGAATTTATCTCATTGATTTTAAAAGATTAAGTGAGTTGATGTTTCAAAAATCATGTAAGCATCGCGGTTATGGGCTTGAAAATGGTTGAAGGAAAATATTACACAGTTTGATGTATTGTTTCAATGTTGTAGTTATCTAAGTATGAAATGAAAACACTAACTGAAATGGTATTCTTTTTCTAGGAATGTACCCAAACAATTCTGGTTACGGCTACCCTCACAGGCCACCAGGTCCTGATCAGTATGGCCAACACGGCCCACCACCTCCTGGCCCACATGGCAGTTATCCTCCTTCAGGCTATGGTCCACCGCATCAAGGAGGCCCACCTCCAAGACCAGGATGGCCCCCGGGTCCTCAAGGCAGTTACGGCCCAAGCGGTCAAATGGGTCCACCAGCACCTAATGGCACACCTCCATCAAGCACCGGCCCTCATTCACCAAGTGGAGGGCCTCCAGGATCACAACAAGGGCCACCTCCAAATGACATGTACAATCGCGGTTGGAATCAATCAGCACCCAATAACAGTTATGGTCCAAGGCCGCCCTACCCTGGACCTCCAGGGGCCAACAGCGGTCCACCAGGGTCACATCCTCCTGGACAATATCCTCCGTATTCAGATCAATATCAGGTAATTTGAGATACATTTTACTAATATTTTGTCTTGTGAACCACAATTGTTTATTGTAGTATTTTTGGAGTGATGTTTTATACACAAAAAGATTGGAAAACTTATCATAGAATGGGGTGAAATAGTCTACTGGATAAAATTTTCACAGGCTTTAAAATAAGTATAGATCTTTTATTCCATTCTATGGTACTTTTCAAGTGCACATTTTATTATTCAAATTTAGGTCATAATATAATAATGGGGGAAATGTAATTGTTCATCTTTTATGACAAGGATGCCAAAATGCTGATTGTTCATTATCAAAAGAAGGGTCTAGTTTAAAGCAGAAGTTTTGAAGCGCTCTAATTCAGAAAATTAATTTATGATAAAATGGTCTGAAATAGGTTTTAATTTTTCAAGAAATATCCGCTGTATAGTGGTATAATTAATCTTTTGTGCCTAGACCTTTCATTTTGAAAGATCATCATTTGTAAATTCTGTGTGTTTTTGGTTTGTTCTTAACTGTGTTTTGTCTTTCCTTTCTTTCCACTCTTCTCATCAATTCCAATAGCAAAAGCAACCAGGAGCTCCTTCATCACAAGGTCCACCTGGTCCACCGGGTCCACCTGGTTCAAGTGGACCTCCAAGTGGTCCACCAACTTCTCAAGGCCCACCTGGACCCCCAGGTCATCCAGGACCACCAGGCCCACATGGTCCACCTCCGCCTGGAGCCAGTGGACCACCAAGTGGTCCTCCAGGTGGCCCTCCCGGTCCTCCACATGGACCACATAGTGGACCACCTTCTGGGCCACCCTCAACAACAGCACCTGGACCTAACATGTCCTCAACTCCCGGCAGCATACCCCCTCCATCAAGCCACCCACCTGGTCCCGGTGGACCCCCTGGAAGTCACCCGGGTAAACCGCCAATGATGGGTCCCAATAGTTCAAGACCTCCAGCACCGGTATGTATGCTCCATGTTTGTGGGTTTATGTTGACTTTCACTAACTATGTGTTCTTTATCTTAATGATTGATGTTTTCTTTTACTCTCCTAACACTTCTATCTAGGTTTACATAGGCCAGTTTGATACTTTCACTTAATCAATGGTAGTATCTTTTCCTCAAAATAATCATGAAAATGAAAATTTGTAGTAAATGATAGGGATTTCACAGACTTTTATTGTCTACATAATAAGTCAACTTTACAATCATCCACAGTAGTTCAACTTGATTTTACATTTTCTCCTACCTTTTTCTTTCTTTCTCTCTAGACTTCCTACTCTATTCGTGGCCCTGGTCCGAGTGGACCCAGTTCTGCAACTGGTCCCCCACCCCCAGGAATGCCACCCATGTCATCTGAGTCAGGTGGCCTTCCTCCTCCGAGCAGTGGACCAGGTGGCAGACCGGTCATTCTGCGGGCCAATAATAGCAGTTATGGCCCGCCTCGCTCAATGTCTGGTGGGCCCCCAGGGTCCTCCCTTGGCCCCTCAGGCCCTTCTGTACCTGGTTCTTCAGCTTCCTCTTCAGCCTCATCATCTTTGTCATCTTCATCACCTCCTCCTCCTCCTGCTCCTCCTTCAACTTCTTCAATTCCTCCTAATTCTTCTTCTCCTTCTTCATCTACGACGCAATCTTCACAAGTATGTTTTATATACTGCAAATAAAGTAGTTGTGGATTGCTTAAGTACCTTACTCAATAGCTTACTCTAACTTCAAATTGAATTTCTCACTCTCACCCTTTTCCATTCAACATATTTCTATTTCTTATTAATGTGTCTGGCTTTTTCTGGTTGATATAGTATTTTCCTAAAGTTGGGACACCTGACAATAGGAAAATACAAACGCAACAAGGCAAATCATATACAAGAGGAAAATATAATTGAAAAAATCAAATCCGATTTTTTGAATGGCTAAACACACTTCTTGTTTAGAGTGGAAATAATTGTAAAATGACATTTAGATCAATTTTTTCCATAAACTTTAACATGATATTATTCTAAGAGTGAGAAATTCATTTTTTGATATTATGCATGATACTGCTATGTTGCTTTTCAGCTCCCATTAACAATGGCTATTAACCAGTTGCTTCTGCCCTAGGCATATTTTTGCATTTTATTTTAAAGTATGGTTGGATTGCAAATGCTGTTTAAAATAGTAATTTTTCTTATGGTAGAATTTTGTATTTGCTGATAACTTGTCAATTACACTTAGCAAATCATTTTTTAGATCAATTTATTCCAAATAATTAGACATTTGATTCCTTACATTATTATTCAGAAACAATATTGTTACTTTTTGCCAACTTTAATGAAAAAACTAATGTACGAAAATCAAAAGATAGCTATTTCTGAAGAAATTTTACTCTTTCACTCAATGATAGTAACGCATACCCTGCTGTAGTCCCACTATTTAACTGCTTCTAATTAGTCCTTGCGTAATGTTTCATCCATTTAGTATCATCCAAAAATAATTGATCAAATGATAACAAACTTCTAATGGAAGGAACACGCCAAATAGTCCTACGGATTTTGACGATGCATTGAAATACAATATGTCCCGTATCAAATTAGCCTTTTTTGGCAAAAGCCCGTCTGCCGCAATAATTTATTTAGGGACATTCTGTATTTGTTAACGAATTTTAGTCTTTCAAGGAAAGCCCAATTTGGTTATAAAGTTTTTCAGATTTTAAGCATCATTTTAATCCGTTGGAAATACCTTATGGACCTGTTATACTGGACAAAAGTTATGGACGATATTTTATTAAATAGAATATCAATAATTTATGTAACAAAATGTCACCGATAAGTAATATTGTTAATAATTTTTGTCCACTGTAACAGGACCATTGCATTAGCAATTAACTAAATTTAACTTGCATCATAATTACATATACATATGAATAGCATTAAACAAGAAAACCATTACCTAAACGAAATTTCTTCTCTGCTTTTAGGGTTATTCCGGCGGTCCACCGTCATCAACTGCAGGCTCTCAAGGACCACCACCTCCAAATGTACCTTCAAGAGGAGGACCACCACCTCCAGCAGGTTACAACTATCCGGGTCAAAGACCTATGTATGGAGGTAAGTTCAGTCAAGCAAGATTTCAGCTCGGAATGAAAACTTCAGTCAGAAAAAAGTTTATTTTCTTTACTATGTCACCTTTCGATTGAAGGTATTTTGCTACTTAAAAAGATTTAAAATTCAAATTTATCATCGAGTCCCAACCATACATTATCAGATTATTTGAGATGAAGCTCTAGTGGTTGGGACCATACCATTTTATTCAATTCTGAAAGTGTAAAAGCTGTTTTTTGTCACATTTAGTGAGATTCTTTAGAACAAAATACCTGTAAATAGTGAATGTCTTATTTAGGTTATCATTGAAGGAAATAATTCCGAGAAATTTATTCACTATTTATTTTGGACAGACATAGTATCATTCTGTTTACAAAACCATTGTTGTTTTATATTTGTTGTTGAAAAAACTTTGGAATAAGTAATCTAAAAGAATACAAATATATGTTAATAGAAACCGAAAAAAAATTGTTGATAATTTTTATGAAATTTAAAAGTTTTTGTCAAGAAATACCCCTTATTTGTGAAGTAATAAGCTAAAAAATATTTTCCGTCCAAAAATTTATCCGCCTGATACAATACATCTTTCTTTTCCAGGCCCTGGAAACTGGAACCAACAACGCTATCCTGGACCAAACCAAAATTATAATCAAAGCTGGAGCGGCAGCAGTGGCCCAAATCGTGGTCCTAGTCCATGGGGTGATAGAAACCAATATGGCCAATATGGTTCTCAAGGTGGTCCACCCTCTAGTTGGGGGCCACAAGGAATGATGAAGGGGCCCATGGGACCAGGACCAAGGCCTCCGTTTAGGCCGGATATGAGAATGCCTGGACCTGGTCAAAGACCGGTGAGTTTTTCTTTTCATTTCAACAAATTTTATTTAATGATAAACTTACATTTCACTTAAAGAAATTCAAAGTATTCCAACTCATTTCAATAAGCTAGATCGAAAGTGCAACGTTTCTGATGACTTTCAATTTTTCATGATGTTGCAATATATTATGCACCCCCTACTCAAAGCATTCCAACGGCCCCCTTTTTGAGAATTTAATTTGCCCTTATACACCAATAGATGATGAAAGATTAACTCTGCCATGCAAATTTTCTTCAAATTGATTTAGGACTGATTGAAATTTTTCCTGGCAGGATCAATATCTTTACTCTAAAGTGTGCAGGGATGAGAGTGGACTATGACCCGATATATCTACGTCCCATTTTTAGGCAAAAATCGGGTTTTTTCATTGAAATTGAGGTCAAATATCGGGGGTTTTATTTATCTATAGAAGCAATATCCCCTTTTAAGCCATTTTACTACATAAGAAGTGAGTGCTTTCGTCAACTCATAAAAGCAAAAATGGGTGTTGTACTTTATTACAGGGTGATCTTTTATTTCATAGTAAAGAAGTTTTGTCGAGTTTAGGATATCATGCTATTTTAACAAGTTTCTAGTTTTTTAAAACAGCTAAAAATTTCCTAAAAGACAGTTTTGAAAATTTTTGAGCTTAGTTTTGTAAAAGAACATTTCAGTTTTGGAAAAATATACCCAGCTCTTGATAAAATTTCCGGTTTTTTATTGGCTTCAAAATCCACCAATTGTAAATTCTTGAAAATTCTCCTGAAATTGACAATTTTTGAATGGAAAGTTTCATCTTTTGTCGCTTTTACATCGAATTGAGAACAATTATCCTAGAAATTTTGTAAACCTCAGTTTTGCGATTTTTTCTTAACTCGACCAAAAATGATCAGTTTCGGAAAAATGTCTAAAAAGCTTGGAGATACTACATTTTTCTACTTTTTTACAAGGCCAGTAATAGACTAACATTAAGGGGTGAATAACAACAAGGGAAACATTGTTCTTACTTTTAAAAATTATAAAAAAGATTTTACTCCTCAATTTTCATTTAAAATTGGACTTCTTAAATATTGTCCAGTTTTAAGAATATAGTATTTAGGGGGTCCAGAAAGTTTGGTCCCAGAAAATTTGGTCCCGAAAGTTTGGTCCCAAGAAAGTTTGGTCCCAGAAACTTTGGTCTCAGAAGATTTGGTCCCAATAAATTGACACCTAAAGGAAAATTCTGTCCCAGTAAATTTGGTCCCAGAAAATTTGGTCCCATATATTTTTAAGGCCAGATAATTGATACCTCAATATTCTAATCTATGTTTCAATTTTATGTGAAATTCAATAGAAGTTAAAGGGAGACTTAAGGGAAATTACACCTTGATTTGTGACCCAAAAACCATTCATTGTAGTAAAAAGATTAATCAATTCAAAACTCAACCAGACTTTATAGACATTGAAATATATACTATTTCAAGCCTTTTGATAAATATTCCAGCCAGGGCCATCCTGGCTCTTAAATCAAAATTTTGATGCAAAAGTAAATTTAGTCCTCGCCCTAGCAGTACAGGTCATTACAGGGTGGGTATTAAATAAATAGAAAATACAACTATCATTTAGGCAAAATGTCACCTAAGTTATGACAATTTTGCCTTCCCCTAAGATTAAAGTTTATCCGTTAATATTCAGTTCAAATTTCACATTGCATTGTACTCCGAGATGTGACACATATTTTACTTAAATTTAAGGCTACATAACAGTTCAAATACAAGGAGATTTGAGTCTGAATATACAAAAATCAAAATTTGGGACCAAACTTTGGTACCAAATTTTCAGGGACCAAAATTTTTTGGGACCCAAATTTCTAGGACAGAACTTTTGTCTCAACCATATTGTACAGTAATGGACGTTTTTGGATCCTCTTTTGCGTTGGAAATTTTGGTCGGTCTCTTCAATAAGCAATTTCAAGGCCTTTTTATGGAGTAATGTTTCAATTTAGAACATTTTTAGTTTTCCAAAATTTATACTCAAAGTCAGAAAAATCATATTTCAACAGTATAATTATTTCTATATCAATTTTTCACCTCATTTTGGACGTTGAAAATTTTGGTCGGTCTTAAAATGGGTCCACTTTACTAAATACTTTACATTAACCTCATTGAGTGTGGGACTGAGCTTTTCGGGACCAAATTTTCTGGGACCGAACTTTCATAGCCCCAGTATTTAGACAAAATTTAGTCAAACTCCTATCCTGTTCATTTTAAATAGATGCAAAATTTTGTATTTTTAGACTGTTTGCAGTTTTTGAGCTGAGTTTTTGGAAATTTTGACTTGATTTTTTTTTAAATTTTCAGAGTTAATTTTTAAATTGATACTTCTAAAATTTAAACCCAATTTTTGTCTAAAATTGCTAAAAAGCTTTCTTGGACTATTTTTCAATTAATTGAACAATTTTTCTCAAAGGATAATTTAAAAAACGACTCTGATTCAGCAAAACCTGCCATACATCAATGTCACTGCCTAGATTTGTTTACTATACTTCCCTGACGAAAAGCTCTATGAAAAGACCATTAATAGCAGAAGAAAAGATAAAGAAGGGGAGGAGACAAAAACATATTATTCTCATTTCATATAATTACTTTTTGTGAGTGAATGTCACTAACTTAACTCTTGAAATTAGCGAAAAAATCAAAGATTAGAAAATATACAATGAAAATCAATGAAAATATCGGGTGTTTTAGATACGATATTTGATTTTAAAACAGATATCAAAATGACTCTTGAAATATCTAATATATCGAAACTAAGTGTTCCGATATCGGGTTTTGGTGAATATTTAGTCAAACTCCCATCCCTGAGTGTGTATGGCATACTAAACTGCCAAAAGTGCTGGAACGCTTCGAGTAGGGGGTGACTTCGCCAAAAATTGTCATAGAAAAATGAATTTTACATTTTCAGAAATCCCAGAGGAAGTGGGACATTTTTTTACTTCATAAAATTTTGCTAATTTGACCGGAAACGTTTTCCGTCGTATCTTCGCCAAAAATTGTCGTAGAAAAATGAATTTTACATTTTCGGAAATCCCAGAGGAAGTGGGAAATTTTTTTACTT
>JAOWAT010315952.1:0-14568 GCA_028571025.1 Longipedia americana
GCGAGCGGAAAATGAAGCAAACCTGAGTAAAATAAGAACATTAAACATGGTGATCGAAGAAGAAAAAGCAGCCAACCCTGACGTAACAAGGTAGATTGATGATCTTAGAAGACAGCTTAGAGATCTTGGAATCTTAAAACAAGAAAATTAATCTTACAGATCCAAATTCATCAAAGATTAGGCATACATTTTATATTTAGAAGAGCAAGTCAGAAGCCTCGAGGATGTAGTCAATGTTTTAAGTGAAGAACAGAACACTTTGTCTTAGAATTATTCATCTCTTTCTCTAAAAGTCAGGTATATGAGTAATTTTGACCCGAGAGTGACAGTGGATACCAGTAAAGACGGATAAATTACTCGCTTAAAAAGATAAATAGCTGAACTTCGGAGTCATAGCATTAGAACTGTGACTTAGCACACTGAAATTGTGAGTTCAAATAATCATTCATTTAATTATGCAAGTAAAGATCAAAAAGGAGCTAATCAGAGTTAAAATTTGGCATCTGAGGGTGAGCGTTTAAGGAAAAAAGAGATTGACCTCATTCAAGAAATAAATGAGCAAAGCCGAATTATAGGGGAACTAAATCTATCGCTTTAAAGCTTGAGCGATTAATATAAAAGAAAGGAGTAATTTTTAACTGCTGAGCTTCTCAAAATTAAAAGAATTCAGTCAGATTAAAAAAGTGTCAAGGAAGGCCTCGAGTACTAATAAAAATTAATCACAGAAATTCAGTAAAAAAATCAAACCATTGAGGAACTTCAAAGAAGAATTGATCAGTTGAATGAATAGTTCGCAAAAAAGTAAAAAGTTTTTATCAATGAAATTGACGCGCTAATTCAAACTAATTACGAAACAAAGTCCAGTACATCCAAAGAGGCTTAATATCTTCGCGAAATCGACTAGCTGAAAAAAATTCTGGACAAGATGAGAGCTTAAAGATAAGAAGAAGCTAGTGGAAGAGTCGCCATTGGAGGGAAAATATAAAGAAGAGACCAAAGATAACCTATTGTCGGAGCTACTCTCGAGGAACTGATTTAAAAATTGGACAAAGATAACGCCATCATCCTAGACAAAATCAATTAAATTGTCAGGCTCAACACTATTGGTCATGGTTTATAGACGAGCATGTCTCCAGAGATTAGAAGAGATGTTGAATTGTTTGTTTAAAACAATCAGAAGCTTATCGACTTAGCAGTGACTCTAACTGAAGAGCGATAGAATATGCTCGCTATATTGAGAAATTACCCAAATCCCTAGCATTTGACGTAATTTTTGTTCAGAACTCTTCTTAGTTTTGCACAGCTTCCTTAAAACACTCTCTAATCTGATCGGCTTCTCGATAATTTATTCATGATAAGGGAAAGTAGGAGAGGAGGAGAGTATTTTGTTGCTTTAGAGTAATATGTCGGACATTTTTTTGAAGCTGATGTTATTCCAAGGAGACTCCATGCGAATCTACGTCCTTAAGTTACTCAAACTCATCAACAAGTCACAGTTATTCGAAGCTAACCTTACCATAAATGATTTGAACAACCCCATCTAAATCCCATTTCAAGCATAATTTCTGCGCAGTTTAGCCGCAATTTAAAACAGTTTCTTAATTTGATACCTCTTATATAAGCAAGTTGTTTTAAATTTGATTAAAACTCAATTTTTATTGAACAATGAGTAATGATATGCATATGCATGTCAATGATCGTTCCCAAAATTAACGAAAATTGGATAGTTTTGGTGAAGAAAGTTCCCGTCCCATATCCAATAAGAAAAAAGAGATATAGCCAATGGAAATTGAGTTCAAATAGAGTCTCCAAGATAGTCTAATAAATAAAGCTAAGGCATCGAAATAAAAATCTGCAAGTTTTCATTCTGAAGAAAATGACGAAAACGACACGTGGTATCCACAATGTTTGAACTGTATCGGTAATTGTTGTACTCCTTTTGCGATTATATTTCCGTGCTGTTGCTGCTGTATGACTAGACCTCTTTTTCAACAAGAAACGTCTTCCTGTGGCCTTTTATAGAGATTTGGGAAGTATAAGACAGCACTAAGTCCAGGTTTGCACGTGATTAATCCGATTTCCTAGAGAGTAGTTGAAGTAAACTTGCAAACGAAGATAATAGAATTCTAACAAACTGCTTTTACGAGAGATAATGTGCAATTCTTTTTGCAGACAATAGTATTTTATCGAATTGTGCATCCAGCCAGATTGGTATACAAGCTGGGGTCAACGGATCGGGAATTAGTTGACTGTGTTTCGGAAATAGCTCAGGGAACTTTAAGAACTTTGATAGGGTAAAACACACTTCAGTAGGTGATCCAACATCGGGATTTGGTAGGGACAAAATTAAGGGCATAAATGAATAACATGCTAGAAACTTGGGGAATCTATATAGAATCATCATCCATCAAAAGTAAGTCTATGTTAACCAAGATGTGAGACTAAATCCTGATTTAGAAAGAATTATATCAGCAGTACCTAAAACCAAAAGACTTGCCGAAGCTTATTTACTTGGATACAAGACTGATGTCCAAGTTGGAAAATTACTTAAAGAAGTATCCGAAATTTTGGACACCAAGGCTGCGTTTCAAATCAGATACTTGGACTTTGTGGGGGAAGTCATCAATAATCCAAACAATTAAAAAGCTCTCATCATTTATACATCCAATATACGCGAATACTCGGATATCAAATAGGAGAGAAAATAGTCGAAGAAAAATCTATAGGAATGAATATCTAGTGTTTTCCTATTTCTCATTCAATTAGATCATTAACAACTATGAATTAATCATTAATGCACTCTTTATAATTGTAAAAGATTTTATAAAGTAATGGAGATAGACAAGTACGATCGGCAGATTAGACTTTGGGGGGTAAGAGGACAGAGAAAACTGGGAGAAGCTAAAGTAGCACTATTAGAATGCAGTGGCTCGGGAATAGAAACATTGAAAAACCTTGTTCTCCCTGGAATAGGCCAAGTTGACATTTGGGATAATTCAAAAATTGAAGTATGCGACTTAGCATCCTCTTTCTTCTACGAGCACACATCAGTGGGTCAATACAGGGGCTAAGAGGCACTGAAAAATCTGTTAGAAATGAATCCTGATGTCAAAGGTGAATGGCATAATCATTCCATAAAGGATATTATTTAAAAACCCTAGTTACTCAGCAGTAAGAGGTATGATCTTTGCATAGCGTGCAATCTTGGCAATGACTCCGCTAAGGGTATCTCTGAAGTTTGCTGGAAGTTCAAAATTCCTGTGGTATTCTCACAGTCTTTTGGATTCATGTTTTATGTTAGAAATCAAAAGTAGCATCACTTTGTAGAGAGTCAACCCAGCTAAGAAGGAGTGTATTATCTCCGTCTTTCAGATCCTTTTGAGTCGCTTTCTGAATTTTCCAGTCAATGGAACATTCCAAAAATGATTGCTAACATTCCCGAAGGATAAGCAGCAAAGTAGGATTAGGATGCAAAAAGACTGTCGAAAATCCCTTACCCTGTGATTTTAATTCAAGCATACCAATCATTACCAAAGTAGAAACAGAGAAAGAATGATGTGAGAGAGTTGTTAGCCAAATGGACGGACAAAATGCATTCAGATTTTAGATTCAACTTTCGATAAGCTCAATCTAAATTTTTTGATCTCTTCAGAAAAAATGAAGACTTTCTATTGGACTTCGGAATGTTTTAACATCCTGAAATATTGAATGCAAATGAAGAGTCCGACTTATTTTGCATATTTTTGAGGGCGGCTTCGATATATTACAAAAAAACAGGTAGAATACCTCAGCCCACGCGACTTCCAGACATGTAAACCACAACAGCGCTTTATATTGAACTAAAAAATAGGTATAAAAAGTAGCATATGAGTTGTAGGGAGGAAATAATAAAAATAATAAACAATGAATTTCCAGGTGTTAAGAAACAAGTTGATGAGGAACTGATATCTTTTTATATTGATAATATTAACGGATTACAGCTCACAAGCATGAAATCCTTCTCGGACGAACTGAACTCAATCGATAAGGACAATTTGTATTTGTAATAGTCGGAAAAGGACACTTACCTCGCGATTAGAATCTACTAGGAATTTAGGGCGGAAAAAAAAAGAGTTCCAATGATGAGTGATGTCAAATAATTAAAAGAAATGGCGAAAAAATTCTGCGGAAAATAAAAAATATCGATGAACGACGAACGATTCCTCGAAGAGATATGCCGATCAGAAGGAAAATAATTTATTTCCATCAGTTCAATGGTTGGAGCTATCGCTGCTCAAGAAGCTGTCAAACTTATCACCAATTGCTTCTGTCCGATGTTGAATGGGTATGTTTACAATGGAGTTAACTGTTCTGGATTTCAATTGTGCGCCTGAAAGAAAGATTTCCTTTTTGAATATATTGTGATGATGATTTGATTATGCTATAAAAAAGAGGTACATTGATAATCTTATTGTGTTATACAAGCAGTATTCAAACAAACACTTTTCAATAAAACTACATAGCAAATGAACAAAATAGTAGTAATGAAAACACCCAAAATAAGTGATGTACACGCTCAAACCATGTAATATTGGATGTTAACTAGGATAGAGTGTACGAAAATCATAAAAGAAAACTTGAAAAAATAAGGCAATAACGTAAAAATTATTTAGGGTTTGATTTCCAAAGAGCGAATCAGCTTGAGTCTATCAAACTCAGCAAAAACAAATCTTTCATTCACAGATTTAACTAACAATCGAAAGATATTTCAAGGGGAAATAACCTTCTTCTAGACAAATTAAACTCAACAAAAAGATAGCATAGTCGATATAGAACAAACACAAAAAATTAATTTCCATAAAGAGCCCTCAGTCATAGCTTTCTTCAAACCTTCCATAATAAGCAAAACCGACAACAAAAGCTCACTGATAAATAAAACGACCGAATTCATCTGAAAATGAAATCAATGTAAGCTTTTGCTAATTTAGGTCTTCACCATTAAGTGCAAAAAAATTTCAATCCGAATACCAAAGAACAACAAGAATTCGACAACGCATCCAGCGATATACAGCTGATGATGATAAAGTTTCACTCAAGTATTCAACTATGTAATTTAGGAGTGAAAGGTCTTTTTAGCACATGAAAAAGAGCAATTGTTCTTTAGCCAGTATTTCCAACCCCAGGCGCACATAAAAATAAAGACATCAGTCCCTGACCAGTAAAAAAAAAGGTATGTTTGTGAATCACTACCAAAAAGAACAAATTCTCCGTAACAAAATTGAAATCTCACACGATAAGCAGGTTCTTACCACAAGGAAAGATTTTCGACATATGACTTCGGGTATGAGAAATAAAAAGCTCGATTAACTGAAATAATTGGGAGATAAAAATAAGGGATCTTTTAATTCTCGCGCATTTGTCACCGAACCGACTAAGAAGACCATGGTTACCTCCAGTAAAGTATTGAAATGAATCCCAATGGCTTTAGGAAGTCATCCTGCTTTGAGCAACGATCGCATTATGTATGACTTTAGAAAACAATATTTTCATTAATTTTGATCGGTAAAACTACAATTGAGATTTTAAGAAACTAAATAAGGCCTAACATCAAATAAAATCTTTGAAAGCTGCGTCACTTCTCAGCAACTATTTGATATTTATATCGTCAAAGTATTTGACAATGGACACGTCTTCATTGAGTCCTTTTCTCCTTCTAGTTTTCACCATGAATTATCTGGCCAATTAATATGGTTGCATAGCTTCCAGAGGTTTGAGGACGATCTTTTTATCAAGTGGGTCTCCTGGCAATACCTGCCAATGATCAAAAGTTGATAAACAGAACGCCTGTCCCACTGTATGTACCCTCAAATCAGTTTAAAACCCTAGTGATTAAATAGAAGGAATCATGGCTCTTATCACGTAATGAGGAGTTCCTTCTTTTTTTCCCTAACTTTGTATTGCACCTCTCCTTTTTGCCAATACAGCAAAAACAGCTTAGATACTTTGTTGGGTCGTGCAATGTATCTCTGTTAGACAGACAGGCTCCATCATTCGCGGGTTAGCTGTCAAAAATGCTGAGTAGAAGGCCCTTCTAGCTGTGGGAATTAGCTGACCAGGGGGACACTCAATGGGATTCGGTGAAAGATCAGCTTCTATGACTCTGAATTTGACATTTCTCATGGGTTAGTCGCATAATGGACCTTATCTTGTACTCCATCTGAATCCTTGCACAACAGTGTTCTGCACTCTATTCAATCTTCCTTGATCGGTAGCAGTAGGTAAACTGTCGTTTATCAGGACATTAGTTCCAAATTTTTAAGGTCCAAAAGACCAAACGTTACTGGAAGCTAAGAGATCCCATTCGTACTTCTCCTACAACCAGCTTTTCAAATTTAGTTCGTTATCAATATCTATCAACTATTTTTAAACAGTATCTGCAATTCCTTTTTATAGAGGTCCAGCGAGTGTTTTGATTCGGTTTTTTTTGTTCGGAGTGTCTGCATAGCAAGGTATTCCCGAACTTTCGGCTACTGTTTCTGAAAATACAACGCAAGGATCAGATATTCGCACTTCAATATCGGAGTAAAGATTTCGAATATCATAAAGGATGGAGTCTAGATGCAGTTCTCCTGTGCCTATCAAAACATGTTCGCCAGACTATTACACTTTTGTTTTAAGAAGAGGATAGCTTTTGTTGACTCTACGAATGGCTTCAATCATTTTCGGAAGTTAACTCGGAATTAAAGGTTAAATGGCAACTTTAATAACTGGTTGAGTCCAGAACTTCAAAGGAATCATGATGTCAGCGTCTCCATATTGCTCTTAGGATTTTGCATCGATGATAGTGGCTGTTTTAACTATTGATTGGTCGATACCTTCGATCAAAATCAGGTTTCCTGCACTCATTTTTTGCACTTCATACTTGAATCGGCCCTGAAGTAAATACAGTTTGCTAGCGTTTCTAACAAACACATCTTCGTCCTCTCCAATTTAATAGTTTTCACCCATCACTTTTAAAGTTTAGTTTTTGGAAATGGTGCCTGAAATGATTCTTCCTAACGCATCGAAACTTTTGTAGTCATTCCTGTGATACAACTTCGTAATATTTATCATTAACGGACCGTTTTATCGATCACACTTCGATATTACTTTCTTAAACTGATTATTATCCCCACGATAATTCCTTTCAACTAACTACTTCGTCCGCTGAGCGGGAGACTTGATGTGTTCGACAATACTTGAAGCCAAACAGTTGTTAGTCTTGAAGTAGCGACTGAATATTAATTTAATCATAGTTTTGATGTTTAGCTTGTATTATTACGCCGTCAGCCCTATCTCAAGGTTTTTTGACAGGAAAGGTTATAATTACTCGCGGTCTTTTCCGACTGTATGAGCAAAAATTTTGTATATCGGATTTAAGATAAATTCAACGAAGGATCTGGTTCTGAATTCCTACTGAGGTTTTTTAGAAAACTTTTTGGTTTGATGATTATAGTAGTAATCACCCCAGAGAAGTTTTTTGAATTTTTTTGAATCCAATTTCGGATTTTTTTCGAAATATTTTTCGACCATAGAATCCAAACTGAACATGAAAGAATACTATCCAGATGCAAAGACCACACTGTTTTTTGTCGGGGTGATGTAATTTTCTTCGTTAAATGAAATTCCTAACTGCCCAGATATTTTCAAACAAGCACCGTTTATATGCTAGAGAGTATGTTTTATTTTGAGGTACGCATCCTCAGGTGGAATTTTCATCTAAACAATGAGTCGGTCAATTTTGTTGACTACAACAATAATCTTTAGGTTCTACCTGAGTGCTGTTTTGATAATTTTTTATGTTCCAAGCATCACTCCTTCAATCACATCAACAACAAGAACAACTCCATCGACAAGCCGACTAGCTGCACTTACTTCACCGCTAAAATTTACATGTCCAGGAGTATCGATCATATTCATGACGTAATGTTTTCCACTCAAGTCGGGCAACAACAAACTTATCGGCATAGCTTTAATCGATAACTCTCTTTCTTGTTAATCGCTACGAGAATCTAGCCATCTGTAATTCTTCTCCAAGTTCCATTCCTTCCCCTTTTCCCTGTTATGGCATTGTTGTATTAGCATATCCATGAGTAGAGTCTTCCCGTGATGTAAATGCCCAGCAACCATGACGTTTCTAACGACGTTTGGATTTTCCATGAGGTCTAGCATATACTCCACTGAATAATTGGCTTCGAGGGGTTCGGAAAAATCATAAAATTTTTGGTCCTGTTTAGCGACAATAGGCGTTTAGAGACTTTGCCTATCCTCTTGCTATATCATTATCTAGGCTTCAGGATACATTTATTCGTGGGTTTGATAGTATTTTTTGTCTTAGTGAAGAATTATTCGATGCTAATTTGATTTGTGAGCAATTTCCACATTTTTCCCCTACCCCTACTCTTATCCTTATTCACCATCCCGCTCGGGATTACCCTTTTATGACTGTTACTAATCTGAACTCACAATCTAGGGACCGATATAGTTTCCAAATTAGTCATACAGATCTTAGTCCATCCTTTTCTCTTATAAATTACAATTATAAATCTGAAGTGTTTTTAAACCGATAAAGTCGTACTTGTAACAAACATTCCCTATGAACTTGTCTGATTTAATACGCTCCAATGAAATTGACAATAGTGCTACTGAATAGTAACGTAGGATTAAGATTCTCAATGCTACAGTTGAGGCTCTTATCTAAATATCGATGCCAAAACTTACTCTCGCTCTTGTTAACAAAATTGAAAAATCCCAAAAAACCTACAGCTGCCTTTATATTTTTGGTGACACACTTTATGTCGGAACCAAAAGTTCCAAACTTTATATCTATAAAATCAAAGGAACCAGCTTAGAAGATGAAACATTTATAAATCCGCATTGTGAAATTATTTCATCAGTCACCGCAAACCAAAGATACTTTATTACTATCCCTGAATGCGATGACTAGTCCGAAATCGGTATTTGGGAAACCCACACGAAAACCTTCAAAACCGCATTTAAAGGTCACAAATCTCAAATATCAAAAGCTATTTTCATGAGGGAAGAACATTTCATAGCAACAGCTTCTTGGGACGGAACCGCCCGAATTTGGTCATTAAAAAATCTTGAAAATGATGAACACTTCAAACTTTACAAAGGGACTTATCCTATTTTGTAGCTTTAGTAAATCAATAAAGAAACACTGATTTTTGGAGGAGATGACTGCTATCTCATATTTTGGAATTGGAAAAATGAGGAAATCGTTCATAAAGTCTTTGGACACGCGGGTTCTGTTACTTATATATATTGCTTCATGCCTTTTTTACTGACATGTGGTGGCGACAATAAATTTAAAATTTGGTAGGTCACCCACTAGCATGCTCCTTAGAAGGCACCATCCCGATAACCTTCGGTGCATATGGAACCTATCAAAGAATAAAAGTCTTAAATCGACAATTAGTCTGAGCTTTAAAAAACAAAGCTCAATACCAAAATTGTTAGAACTGATAAGCAAGAGTACGATTCAAATGTATTCTGCATTGCTTTAAATTAAAACGATATTTTTATTATTGATAGACAGGGATAATCTTTTCTATCAAATCCTGACAAAACTGAACGTCTCACTAATCAATTTTAGTACAATTAAAACGTCACAGGAATTTCAAGAGTGGGAGGATATTTCTTCATTAGTACAACCAAAGGATGCATTAAAGTGTTCAAAGTAAAAAGAAAAGAAGAAAAATCGATGGAAAAAAAGCAAATGAAAGAGTAAGCAGAATAAATGTAAATGGGTTTATGAAAGTTCAAATAACGCTCACTTTCTCTTGATTCTCATTGTTATAACTCTTTAAGCAAATTGATTGTACATTTTTCTGATAAAATTGCTAGTTGTCTCAAATTATTGAACATCTTGCGCTATAATTGGTTGGCAAACTTTCTATGAATCCAATTCTAAGATATTGGATATCTTTGGGTTAGTACTTCTTTCACTCTATTAATAATAACTTTGATTTAAGCTATTTTATTAGCAGAATTTTGTGTTTTCCAAATCTTAGGTTAATCGTTGAGACCTTCGCCAACCATTTTCGATTTACCCTTTGCTTGAAGTAGAATCTACTTATGATTATACAGAATTAATTCTTCTAATTGAACCATCTGTTAGACTTAGCTCGCAGATATTGGTGTTTGCTGAGCTGAATAGATTTTTTGTTTCTATTTATCTGTCGACATACTCAGAGTATTCCTCTTTAATGATTTGTTTTTGCATTTTCAATAGCTAGTTCTCTTCGGAAAGCCTTTGATTTTAAAAAGTTAATATTTTTTCATTTCTTTCGGCTTCCTGTATTTTAATTTTCGTCTGCAAAATTATTCCCTCGTTCTGATCATTTGCTCTTTAAAGGCGATAGATATGCTAATTTTTGTTGATTATTATCAGCTTCATCTTTTATGCTTAATGCTCTAGACTCTGAATGATTTATTAGCTTTTGATGGATTTTTCGGAGAGGATTTGGTTGTACTCGTCAACGATTGATCTACTTTTGGTGACTGTTTAAATTTGTTCACAATAGGCGTCCTCCATTTTTTATTTTTATTATTCCACCTACTGTATCCTGGTATCCGCTTCTATCCATTTTTCCTTGTAGACATCCTTTTGCATCTGTGATAGGGCAATGCTTAACTTTCAGATGGGAGTTTTATTCTCTAAGTGCTTATACAGTGTCTAGCATCAATCTTTTCTCAGTTTCATGACTTTATTCCAAAGAAGACTACATCTCAATTTTACTCTTGAACAGGTCTATAATGCGCTCTAATAATTCAAGATGGACTTACTTCCGCTTTTCGCCAGCTAAGATATATCTTTTTACTTATTTTGGTACTCCAACACGGTAATTCGTACTATTTCTGCATATTAGAATACTCTTACACTACAATTTGAGTTCACCCGAACACTGATTTTCCACTCTTTACAACAAAGAAACGCTATTTTCGAATGATACACGATCAATTTATTCCAATGCCTTATCCAGCAGTCGAGTAGTACTCATCTTTTTGTCTTCCGACATTTAGTAAGTAAGCTAAAAGTTTAGCCGTGTTAAATTTATAATTTATAACTCAATAGCATCCTTAGACTACTTTTAATATTCTATAAATTTCAGTTTTCGTTCTGTTCCTAAAGATATGGGCAAGTAATGGCTCTCTAACGCACTTATCTGCCGGAATTTTAATCCTAAATAGATTAGGCTGAAAAATCCTCGTTAATAAAAAATTACATAAATGATCGGAAAATTCACAAAAACTCTCAACTTTTTTAAACCAACAGGTTCCTTTCAATATTTGTTTCATTCCACCGTTAAAGGGTTCTCATCTTCCAAGACCATATATTTCGACTATCAGTCCACAACGCCTGTAGATTATAGAGTCATTGATGCCATGATCCCCTATATGACTTAATACTATGGAAACCCCCATTCCAAAACACACCAGTATGGTTGGGACAGCGCTAAAGCTGTTGAAAAAGCCCGCTAGCAAATGGCTACTCTCATCGGTGCTGATCCTCGATAAATAATTTTCACATCCGGTGCAACATAATCTAATAACGCAGTTCTTAAGGGTTTGGCTAGTTTTTACGGAAAATAAAAAAAACACATCATCACTACTCAAATCGAACACAAGTGTATTCTTGATACTTGTCGATACCTAGAACTACAGGGATTCAAAGTTTCGTACTTACCAGTACAACCCAATGGAATTTTGGATTTAAACCTATTGAAGAAAGCCATTCATGAATCATAGGAAAAAGTGTTGTGTGTTAGTGTGATATATGTCAACAATGAAATTGGAGTGATTCAGAACATTCCCGAAATAGGGAAAATATGCAGATAATAAGGCATATTTTTCCATACTGATGCTGCTCAAGCAGTTGGTAAGATTCCTATTGATGTAAACAAAGATAAAATTGATTTGATGAGTATTAGTGGACACAAAATTTATGCACCTAAGGGAATTGGAGCTCTCTATCTTAGAAGAAAACCCAGAGTCAGACTTTCACCACTAATTACTGGAGGAGGACAAGAAAGAGGTCTTCGATCGGGAACATTACCCACTCCTTTGGTTGTGGGGATGGGTAAAGCTTGTGAAGTGGCTATGAATGAAATGAAAAATGATGAGAAACATATAACTAGACTTTATCATAAGGTTTTAGACACAGTGAAGCAAAAAATGGACTATGTCGAACTTAATGGTGATGAGAAGGAAAGATATTATGGGAATTTAAATATCTCTTTCGCTTTTGTAGAGGGATAGAGTCTCCTTATGGCTTTGAAAAAGTTTGCAGTAAGTTCTGGTTCAGCCTGTACAAGTTAATCCTTGGAACCATCCTATGTTCTTCGCGCCTTGGGAGTTTCCGAGGACCTAGCTCATACTTCACTAAGAATAGGTTTGGGAAGGTTCACCTCGGACGAATAAATTGATAACTTCCTAAAAGAACTTCAGACAGCAGTAGAAAAACTCAGGGAGTTAAGTCCATTGTATGATATGGTCAAGGAAGGAGTCGATTTAAGCACTATTAATTGGTCTCAGCCCCACTGATTAGTTTTGAACTCCATTTGAATGATCTCGTATTTACAGCTAAATTCTATAAATTATCAGTGCCATTATCAACTCAATAAAATATTTTCTTTTGTTACAGACATCTCCTCGAACTCTCAAAGACCAATAAAATGTCCGAAAAGCCAGTCAAATAAAAACTCATTGACTAAACTAAGTTAATTTAGGAGCAAATTGCGTCGGCCAATGAAAAATATGAAATTCAAAATGTACTAAGCATTGATTATTTATCTTCAGAAAAGAATAAAGTTTCTTAAAAAGTAAAACGACGATCTCAAATAGAAATCCGCTAACTCAAATAAGCACTCCCAGGAAATTGAGGAGCAAAATGAACAGCTAAAAAAAATTAACAAATAGCTCAAAGTATCGATATTACTTCATTGTAGAAGAAATTCAGTTAGCTTAAGGGAAATATTCCTACTAATGACTCAAAAATAGGTCGTACCAAATCTGTAACGATAAAGGAGGTAGCTTTGAGCTATCACACCGAGGAAGTTGACCTGCCAAAAAGTGACGTAAATGACCAAGATCTTGAGCCTCTTAAGCACTGTTCCCCAAAAATTAAAACATTCATTTTGGGCTAAAACCCTATAACCAATGACGGACTCAAAATAATCTGTCTAGGTTTTCCAAAAGTAAGAAAACTGTTCCTGAATCATACTCAAATCAGTGATGATGGTCTCGCATATCTCTCTAATCTGAAAGAGATTAATTACTTAGACGTAAGTAGAAACGAACTATCAGATGCTGGAGTGAAATAAATCGTTAACTTGAGTACTTTAACTCAGCTTTCTTTGTCCAATTGTCAAGTATCAAATAAAGGGGCTAAGATGCTTGAGAAGTTACAGTAACTCCGGTATCTCGATATAACATCGAATAAAATCGACAGATAAGGGGGTTAATCATTTCTCAAATTGAAAAATCTAACAAACCTATATCTATCTCATAATAGCATATAAAAAAAAATCGCTTAAAGATTAATATCTTCCATGCCAGAACTTAGAGTTTTGGATGTGAGGTTTAATGACATTTCAAACGAAGAAAAGTAGTATCTAAGAGAGAAGAAACCGGAAAATATTCAGTTATTTTTGTGAATCGTGCGTCATCGAAGATATATATTTGTATTTTGTCGGCTGAATTGAAATATCTTAAATACTGAGAGGAAACTTATATAAAAATTAATGTTTTAAAAGTTAGTACAAAAGATACTTAATGATGTTGTCGGGAACTTTGTTGATGGAATCGATGCGAACAAACTTAATGTAGGCATCTGGTCTGGAAAAATCTAAATAACAAACGTACATCTTAAGAGGAAGTTGTTTCATGAAGTGGGTATACCCTGTAAGATTAAGCATTCCCTCATAAAAAAACTGGTTATTCATATCCCCTGGAAAAGTCTGTTTTCGAATGCTCTTCAAATCTCAATCGATACGGTTGTTGTCCTTGCGACTTTATAGTAAGGAGAACCAGATCAGGAGGAGCTGAGTGAAATACTGCTCACAAAACTTGACAATAGCATAAGGAAACTTGTTGAAGAGTTGGTTTAGGCGAGCAAATAAAAAAAACTGTCAGAAAAGAAAGAAGACAGCTACTTGGATAATATACTTCTAAAAATGTTGGACAATCTCGATTTGACTGTTAACAACATTCATTTTCGACTCTAGGAACAAAAGTAGCTATTTGGAGAAACTTTTTCATGCGGTTTAACTTTGGAATCACTTCAACTTTATGCAGTAAACTAAAAAAATGAAAAAGTTTTTATCGACCGCACCAAGTTTGACCCTAAAAAGATTGTTTTCACAAAAAAGGTTGAGCTTCACAACCTAGGCATTTATTGGAACTCTTCATAGACCAGATTCATTTCTAATATAGTTCACTCAGCATCAATAGAATAGAATCTTCTCAAGGAAATCCATACTGAAAAATCGAAAAGAAATATTAATGATTACATTCTTCTGATTAACT
>JAOWAT010316063.1:0-14560 GCA_028571025.1 Longipedia americana
GAGCCCCATCCGAGACAATTATCAAACTCCATCAACAACGGCGAAACATTGGGATAGATAGCTGGACACGTTCGAATATGAATATTTTATTAAAGAAATCAAAAAAATTGACAGGTCAGACATGCCATGGAATTAGACCTAGCTCAGAGATTTAATGTCATTTGATAAACTTTGGAGTGCTCCGATGGGTGCTACTATGTTTTTAATTGACGATGAAGAGTTCAAAAAGTTGTTCTACTGGGATGACCCAAACATGCTTAGAGATTATATGAGGTTCATGCTTTTTGAGGTGGGATTTGGAGGGTTTACGACTGAGAGAAGTGCTGCTGAGCTGATATATGGATATGAAGACCCTTTTATTTCTCAATTAACTCAGCTCGATCCCATTATGGGAGGTGATCCGAGTGTTCCGACGACAGTCGCCTTTAATTAGCCAAATCTGAAAAAAGAATAAGCTTATGTGAACCCAACAACCGTGAATACTGGATATGTGGATCCTGATAAAGTCCGTCAATATGTAAAAGTTTACCACGAAGACTACATTTGCTTCAATAGAACATGGTTTGATGGCGATAAAGTTGGGTGGAGTCTTTAAAATCCTTGGAAATAAAAGGTAAAATTCAATGGAACAGATTCCATCCAGAATAAACCCGCATTTACAACTGATGATAAGGTCTCAGTATATCTAACCACGATCAGCCGAGGGGGACAGCTGGCCTACAACCAAACTGTATAGATGTTCGGAGTCTAGTTATATTAGATGAAAATTGATCAGTATCTACTTGCTTCTGAGGGAGAGTACTAATATAATAGCAGATTCTATCAGACTTTCAACGGATTTCTCAACCTTTCTTTCCAAGGATTGCCGATGTTTATATCTAAAAATCATTTCTACTCTGCACCTTCGAACTGGTCATAGCTTGTATAGTACTACGATTAGCAAGGAAATAAACAGTAACCCAACTAATACGACGATACCAAGTTGCTGATCGAACCGTATTCAGGAGCATCCTTTATCGCGTCGATATATCTTCAGTCTAATTTGTACAACACGCCTGACGTTCTTTTCAACAGAACTCGTCGGATGCTCCCTATATTTTCGCTTTATAGGTCTGGAAACATTTCGGAAAGTTCGGTGGAATAATACTTCGGACCCTTGAAAATAGCACTTTTGCTAAAAAGAATGTTGTTTGTAACGGGATTGGTAGCAATATTGTTGGTGATCGTAGTGTACCACGGGTGTTTGGTTCATAAGAGAAACAAGGAAAAGGAGGAAGCAGTTAGAGACTCCTTGATGGAAAGCGTTCCCCAGGATTGATCTCCAACATGATGAATTCGGTGGAAATTGAAGTTATTTGAATTTTCTCTAGTCTTCACACATATTTAAGTTTCGATAATTATTTAAGTACAAACTAAGTAAGAGGGATTCTCTCGGGAAATCAAACCAAATGTAACCTGATAATAGAAATTAAATGGTCAACGAAGATGATGATCTCGACGACTTGCCCGATCTATTTCACAAGTCTTCATTAAAGTAAAGGACAGATCCTGAACTCCCCATTGCATCCGATTAGATCTACTCAGTCAAAAAAATATACGATACCAACAATAATACCAGAATTGGAGAGTACATCTAGGTTTAGGAACTTGGAAAAGGCGCGTTCGGTACAGTCTGGAAGGTTTAAAAGGTAAACATTCCCGAAGATTAGAAATAATCGATCAAAACGGGATAGTTTTACGCCATGAAAGTAGTTATCATTCCTATTCTAGTCATACACCAAAGTCCAGCTGAAGAAGCAGAGGTTCTTTGCTCCTGATGGAGACTTTGCAGATGCTTTGTAAATGCTAGACAATGAAATCAATATCGTGAAAAGACTCGTTCACCCCAATATTACTCGATGTCACAAAATACTGCATGGCGGCGAAAAAACGTATATGCTGATGGAATTTGGAGACTTAGGCCAAATTATGAACTGGAATACCCTCTCACTGAAGTACGAAAGAAATCTCAAAGCATTCTAATATATTCGCAACAAATACTCTCTTAATAGCAAATTAGACGTCACCAGAATTATTTTCCTCCAAGTTTGTTAGGCCATTCGATACTTGCACACAAATGACATTACAAACAGGGACATAAAAGTCGACAATATTCTCTGTAAAAGCGATACACAACTTGGTCAAGAAATAAAAGTTACTGATTTTACAACAATTAGGTACAGTCAAGATGATATTTCCTATTTCCCCTCAGGGACTCCTGGATTCAGAGGGCCTGAACATCAATTTGCATCTTCAGAAGGATATTCTTGTAAATCTTCAGATGTTTGGTCCATTGGCATTAGCATGTACACCTACTACCATTAACTGTTTCCTTTCTTTGGATAAACATAACTTGAAATCGATATCAAAGCCAAAAATGATAAACTCGTCTATTAGTAGGGCTGCCCTCAGTGGTTCGTAGAGCTAACTTAAAAGATGTGTCACAAAGATTGGAAACAAAGAATCAATGTGAATGAAGCTATAAAAGTTCTCAAAGAAGCCAAGTGAAAGAGAAACAGACAGTTCTCTTTTCAAAAAAGATTATTTTTATGTAAATATACTTCGTTATTTCGATAAATTTATGCTGATTTGACATCATTTATTCTGTTCATTCGCTTTTTCCCCTTCTGCAGATGTAGATGTAATGGACATTTGGAGTCTATTTATCATCTGAAGCAATTGACACAGAAGAAGCTATGGTCGGCTTTGGAATTTGTTGGACCTTTACACTCCATTCGTACTCTGGCTTTTATAAATACGTCATTCTGTATTCTGGTTGACCATACGAAACGATTATGTAAACTCCGTGGGAACTTAGAACTCTGTAAATCTCAGAAATCATTTTGGTCGCGTTCAGAGTCGAATTCTCACCACACTAGGTAATGTGACAATTTTACCAGGACTGAGTCTAGTGTTGCTTTGTCAATTATGGCATCAAAGCTTCCTTCGGGGAAATCCATAGCCTTGACATCCATCTGCAAATATTTTAGAGCTTATGATTTTTCTTTGTACTTTTCAGTCATGGCTTTGGTGCAAATGGAGGAAATATCAATGTTTGTGACGTTGGTGTATCCTTCGTCAACCATTTCTTCGCTCAATCGAGAATTTCCTGCTCCAACGTTGAGTATTCTGTGATCATTTTCGATGTTGGTCGTTATAATTTCCTTTAGTCCTCCGAATCTCTGGTACCAGTCAAAAGGCTCTGGATCTCTAAACTGATTGTTCGATTATTTACCTTTGATACCTGTCTTCCCAGTATTCAGACTTTCCGTATTGACTCATAACGCTTAATAATTTAAAATTGCAACTTATAATCAAATGAACAAGCAAACTCATAATTTCACGTGGTTTTATGTCGACTAGGTAATCAATCATACCATAGTCTCAGCTTAAGCTTGGGTAGCCGACCTAAGAGTTTCATTGCTATCCAATTCCTTCCATTTCTTTTCAAAAAAAATACTTTCTTTCCAACTTATCAATCTACCAAAATACTTTAGACAGTCAAAATTGAGTTACAAGAGACATGCTTTCACATTGAAGTGAAATATTGGAAAAGAAAAGGTATTTTATATTGGAAATGTTCAGTTTATAAATTGTCAAACACTAATCATTGATATCAGCCATTTTTGACAGTCTTGAAGAGGAGAAAACCATATTGTGCGATGTAAAAATAGATGTAGTGTTTGGCTTAGTACGTGACATACGATCCAAAATTCCTGCCGACAAAGCAATGCCAATCCCCATTATATTTTCGATTGAGCTAATCTTTTAGATGAGATGCTATTTCTTGAATGGTGTGCATTTTTTCAAGAGCATACTTAGCAATTGCTATTATTTCGGCTTCCATTTCGGGACTGATATCACGACCTTTGATCACGGGTTTCATTTATCTGATCTCCTGCATTTGAATTTAAGTTTCAATTTAATATTATCCTTTCAAACAAACTCAAGGATATCAAGGAATAAAAAATATACAAAAAAAATCATAGACTCTGATTTACCGACTCCTTCGAAATCTATACAATAAATTCTGTTTTTTCAAAATAGGTCACCGTTGATATTTAATAGTTCTGTTTTGTCACTTACAGCTCTTAATTATAATATTTCGAGTTGAAAATAGCGCCATTCTACTCAAAATGGAGTCCTCAGCATATATGAGAATGGACACTGCCCTCATAAACGCTCTGTTATTATTCCCTAAAAGCACGGAAAAGAAGACAACCATCGCTAGTCATACAAACATGTACAGTTTCCTGAATAAATGTAAAAGCCCAATGGGGAGTAGGTGTTTGTAAAAATGGATGAGAAATCCACTCCAAAGTCCAGAACAAATTTAAGCAAGACTACGGTATGTTGAATATTTTGTTGCTACACCCGTTGCTAAAAACGTGATCCAAAGTCAGATTAAGAAGCTTCCCGATCTTGAGGCACTGCACGAAATGTTTTTGAAAGTAAAATCTGAAGAAAAGAAGGTAAAATCTGATATAAATGATTTGATAAAAGTGCACAGAGCCATAAAAATTCTACAAGATTTTCTTAATGATTTCATCGGGAAGGGTTTGGATGATTAAATCGGGAAGTAAATTTACAAAAGTTTGGAGGAAAATGTCGGACAAATATCCAAAGTCGAAGAAATGATCTAAAACAACATTGTCATGGACAGTAAAGAAAAATAGTGCTACGTTAAACCTACTGTCCAACAGAGTCTGATGGGTATTGATAAACTACGAAAATAGAACAAACAAGGTGTTTCTGATGAAGTCAAGAGACTCTCGAAACAATTAGATGGCGTTGAAATTGAGGTTATTCCCTCTGCTCAGTATGGCTTCATATTTGAGGCCAGTAAGAAGTGTGTCTATCACGTTAAAGAATCCAAAGAACTGAAATATATCAGCACGAAGCAAAAAAATATCACCTTTATCTCAGACGAAATGACGAGATTGACCAACTAAATGAGAATACTTGATTAATAGTATAAAAAGGCAGAGGAATAAATTGTCCTAAAAATGATAAAAATCGTTGCTGGATATTGTCCCGTAATAGAAGGACTGTCGGTCACAATTAGCGAACTTGATGTTTTTGCAGCATTTGCATCTGTGGCCAATCTTTCTCAGGGAAACCTGTGGTCCAAACCGTTCATTACCGCCGGAGGAGACAGATAACTGTTCGGTTAGCAAATGCATCATCCTCTTGTGAAAGATTGCATCGTTAACGATGTTATGATGACTGCTAAATCCAAAACCATAATACTAACCGGGCCTAATATGGGAGGAAAATCAACATTTATTAGAACTGTTGGCATTTGCACATTTCTTTCTCACATTGGGTGCTATGTTCCTGGTAAATTCTTTGCGACTCCAATCATCGACAGCATCATAACCAGAGTAGGTGCATCCGATCTGCAAATCAAAGGAATTTCCACATTCATGAGTGAGATGCTGTAAAGTCAGTGTATGCTGAAAACGGCTACTGAAAAATCATTAGTTCTAATTGACTAGCTGGGAAGAGGAACTAGCACTCACTAAGGGTATGGAATGGCATGGGGAATTTGTCAATATTTACACTAAAATATTGGACCCTTTTGTTTGTTCGCTACTCACTTCCATTAAATGACAAGAATGGCTGACTAAGTTACCGGAGTTATTAATATGCACACGTCATGCAAAATTTCTTAAGACAAAATTCACTTTGAGTACAGGGTAGTTTAGGGTAAAATTGAAAACAGTTATGGGATATAAGTGGCGAAATTAGTGGGATTTCCTCAAAAGGTCATAAATGATGCGGGGGATTACTTGAAAACCTACGAATTTGCCCAGGCTGCAAAATAGAGCAGCAATTCGAAACCCAATCAGTTAACAGCCATCGTGCAAAATTTCTCGAATAAAACCAAAAATACTGTCAGAATGCTCTATTATGAAATGAACAAAAAACAGTCTGCATGCAAAGAAGAACTTGAAAAGCGAAAAATATACGACGAATATAGAGAAAAAATGGAATTCTTTATCCAATAACGTGAAACTAACGAAAATAGTGGAATAGTTTCCAATAAGATGGACATCGAGGCATGATCTAGAAAAACATCTAAATTTTAATTATTAACGGACATGTATGTTATGTATCAGTCACCATGAACGGACAACTCGGATCAAAATTCGGAGAATGAGTCGAAGAGAGCACACTAAAATCATCACCGAACACAATTATTGAGCCAGTGAACATTCAGTCATATTTGCCAACTATATTTCTCAGAACCAAGTGCAACCTAAAACAGTAGGAAACCGACTGCTTGGAGAAGGGAGTGGGATTTAGTGCTATTTGCAGTAAACAGAACCCCAAAGAAAAAAGTACTAATGGTCTCAGGGGTCTTAAGGCACCCTCGATTTCTATTACTCTTACTGATATCATTTTCGATAAAATATTGAGCATTTACACTTGGTTAGTATAAGTTTTTCTTCTGCAATTAAATAATAATTTAAATATAAAGAGACTGGATTAACGTAATGGGGAACAGAGATAGTGTGATTCCACCTGAGTACAGCAAATAATTTCAAATTCTCAAATACGACAGAAACAATAATCAAATGCATTTGAAGAACAAACAAACGGGACAACCCCTGATCGGAACTACAATCCCAGTAAATTCCAAATATGAAGAGAATTCCGTCTAATATCTTGCGTAAATTAAAAGATCTTATGCTTCGCCGTTCGTATAACCGATCCAAAGAGTATAAAAAATAAAGAAATAAACATTTTTCTCTGAAGAAATCACCTATGTCATGCTTTTTAAAAAACCCTAAAGATCTTTAGCCGATTAAATCAAATAAAGAAGCACTCACCATCATCCGTTTTCTGACAACTAACTCTAACTTATTTTGGAAAATTCGGCAAAAGGACTACAATACCTTAGTAAGCATTAACATCCTCACTAAAATATCAATACTGCGAATATTATAGTCAATGAGGGAAGGGAAGTCAAAATCACTGACCCTTGGATGGTAATGAATTCTCCAGAAATGAAGATTGCATATACTACAGAGTATCCCTCGCCTGAAAAACTCAGGTCTATGAACGATACCTTTAGTAGATATGATTCACACTCTTCCGATTTGTTTTCGCTCGGGATGGTTATTCTCTAAGCAAAAAATCTGGGAAACCTGTCTCATGCCTATATCTCCAACGGTGAGTACATCGACCCAAAGGTCATCAACAAAAGCATCGCTACAATTTAAAGCCCGAAGCTACACAATTAACTGTAAATATTAACATCTCTCGATCCTAAGAGAAGGATGTAGATTTGGAAAGCTCTTGAGTATAAAAAAGAATAAAAATACAGCAACAGCAAGCACTTGCAAAAATTCCGAAGAAGTATCATTGGAAACCTATAAGAATCTGATGTCAACGTCGCAAATGGAGTGCCAATTGATGGAAAATCCGACCAGTTTCCTCAAATTGCCTATTCTCATCAGAACACCTATCAATATCAGCAAAAAACCTCTCATCCCTACCATTTAACCATCAATAATCAGCAAGTACAAAGTAATCAGCAGCGACATCCAGTTCAGTGTCAGTTTCATCATCAACCGAATATGTTGAAAGCAGACTCAGTTTCTCAACACCCAAATACTTCCGTCAGAAATAATTCTCAAACTGTCTTGGGTAAATATGTTCCAGGGAAGGAGTCCGACTTTCCCACCAGTCGCAATTTACAGCGTGAACAGACGAGAACTCGACATTTTTCAGATTTTACAACAAAGAACTACAATCGCTCAAATCTTTCTCATAATTAGCCCGAAAGAATTCCCAAACCAATCGAATCAAAGTTATTAAATTAACTTCTCACTTAGAGTAATAAAACTACAATTTCCTTCATTCATAGTGCCGACAGTAGAACCTTTAAAAGCTCTCTCTCGGAGTAGAAGTTCAAATCTTCCGATAATAGGATTGCGAACGAGACTCCGAGCTTCAATAAGGCATAGAAGATCTTTTTCGCCAAAAGCGAAAAAAATGAGTCACTTCCTCCAATTAACTCTTTTAATCACCAATTATTAGGCAGTTCACAGTTTTCTAGTCAGCCACTCGCATGTATCCCGAAAGCTGTCAATCAGAGTGTTGATTTACATAATTCTAGTGCACTGAGCAATATCAATGTTAAGACATCCAATGTCTTTCCCATGCAAATTTCAAGATAAAAGTAGGGCGGCGATAGATAAATTCAAACAAGGTTGCCTGGATAAATTATTGACTCCAACTTATCGTAGATTTCGAAAAAAGACGCTGTTTTCACTTCTGCTGACTTTCTGCAACAAATGAAGTCCCCCATCAGCACATCTTTAAAAACTAATTTCTTTCAACCACCAACCGACGTTGTTAAGGTTTAGAAAAAATAGAAGATACTGAATACTGAATATATTCACTCTTTGGACATTGAAAAATAGAAGACATAGCAGACATAGCAGATATAGAAGATATAGCAGATATAGTAAGAAGCACCTCTTCTAAAAGGGACAGTAAAGAGTTAAAATTCGGAAATAAGCGTGAACAACAACCGCAATCGATAAGTTACAACTCAATGCCGTAATAATATTCAATCTGACCAGAAGAAGTAATTTCAATCCAAGTTTCAAGAGACCCTTTAAGAAATAAACAAAATTCAGTAGAGTATAAACAAAAGGCTAACTCAAAACCAGTCTTCAAAGTAGAAAAAAGTTGCCGATCAGTAAAACAGAGAAACAGTCATTAAGCCAATAAATTATTTATTCTCAGAAAACAAGAAAGTGATGGCGCCCAAAGTTCAACTGTAGCAACCCATCACTTCTTCTCCCATTTCAAGTGTTCGGTAAAGAGTAGAAAAATTCAATCTAGTTTAACCTCTGCCTGTAAGTTCACAAAATACTTACAAAAACTCTGAAAAATAAAACTTCAACAGAGAAAGCAATTAGGAAAGGGACAATTATCAACTTTTGAGACCTTTGGAGTAGATAATTTAGGAGTAGTACTCGGCAAAGTAGTCCAACTCGGATCAAAACGATTCTGTTCGGAATGAACCGAAATACCCCAACTAGGACAGCAAACAAGTCGAAAACAATGAGAGAGATCCAGTTTGTCCTGCCTCCTAATCGTTAGAATTATCTCTAACTCCCAAGAAAAAAAACTCCAGGGGATTGCTTCCCCAAGAATAGGACTAGGAAGGTTAAGAAGAATATGTGATCGAGGAATATGAAGTTGGTAGTAAATACTAAGGTCAGAAAAGAAATGGCATGAGGAATGGGTGGGGCAAATTCTACTACCAGGAAGGGTCTCTGTATGATGGAGAATGGAAAGACAACAAAATGCACGGATATGGCAAGCTCTATTATGCAAATGGTCAGCTGGCATACGAAGGAGATTGGTACCAGGACGAATTTCATGGACAAGGAAAAGTGTACAATGACAATCCAGCAACATTGGATCAGCCTTTTGATTATACAGACTTTAATACCCTTGAAGAGCAATGGGTTTTTTACGAGGGTGGACTAGTTTCCGATGTGAAGCAAGGACTGGGCAAGATAAAATTACAGAATGATGAGATATTTATGGGAAATTTCTACAATGACAAACTTAACGGCTAAGGGAGATTCTATTGCGGAGATGGAAGTGTTGTACATGGCATTTGGGAAGATTCCGTTCTAGTTTAGAGAATTGAGTGAATTTAGGCGTGATTATCCTCATTGAGCAACTTTATTTTAACTGAGTATGTATAAAGTTTTGTAATATTTAAATAGCAAATTATAGAAACAAATGGAATCTACACTGAAAAACCATGAAACAAAATGCATCTTTCGATAAAATATTGACTAACTCGACGAAAAGTACAGATAATAGCTGATCCGACTACAAAAAAAAGCCTAAAATAAGATCCACCGCCTGAACACTCATATACAGTCTCAACATGCTGAAATATAACACTTGCTCAAGAAACTTGAAGGTTCAAAGGAAAGCAATAACAAGCTGACAAAAATTATACCGAATCTGTAGGCAACTATCAAACAATTAGAAAGAAGAAAGTTGAGAACTGATCACTATGCTGTACAGTTCCGAGAAAAGTGTAGAAAATAAGAAAAAAAAGTCAAAATCTTAGAAAAAAATAACAAAAGGTTGAAAGCTCTATCTGGAGAGCTATAGAAGGATCTTATGACGGCGAAAAAGGCGTTAGTATCGTAAAAATAGAAAAATATTGATCTACTTTAAAAAATTAGCTATTTTGAGATTCTTTCTGAAAGATTTGTTGATACTTAGAGTCGGCACTAAACCGAAAAAATCAAAGAACTCGCCGATCTCAATCAAAATATTCGTGAAGAGACTAATGGCAAGGCTGATAACATTTTTAAATAATTCAGTTTTGACATTAAAGAGCAAAATTTAAACCGGAATGGACAGAGAAAATGCTAGAATTGCGAAGTAAATTAATATAAGAATGACCTCAATATTAAAAGTTTTCTCTATCACTAAAAGACTGATCTGTTCTAAATCAGAGATTACCCTTGGAGATTAAGCACATAGTTCGGAAAATAGGTTTTTGAGTGTGTAAAACAACTGCGAGAAGAGCTAGTCGATAAAATCAGCAAAATAGGCATTCTGTAAGGGAAAAATCGCGAATTATCGTAAACTCTCAATTCGAACTACGAATATCTTGACGAAGAAGTTACGAAACTGAAAACTGAAAACGTCAAAAGTAGGCATTCCGTTGGATGTCAGACTTTCTTTGGAAAAAAATAAGAAAATCTCCTGTAGGAAATGATTAGTGCGAAAAGACAGAATATATTTTTGAAAGAACTAACTCAGCTGTTTTGCAAGGTTTTCGTTTACAGCTGTTCTTATTTTTAGTTTCATGACGATAGGGGCTACTATATGCGACTATTAGAAAAGTTTTATTTCAAGCACAGGGTCTTGACCAATGGCAAGAAAAACAAAAGGAAATTCAGAACAACTGCGTTAGGTGTCTTTTTTGTTCAAATCTTGCGAAAGAAAGCGAGGAAAAGTTCAAGAAACAACCAAAATGGTCTAGCAAGTCAATAGATCAGAGAAAAAATTGAGAACAAATACATTTCATCGATACTTATAAAAAGTGTGAATGCTCATTTTTTAAGCGTCGAAAAAACAAGTCAACTGAGCAGCATTATCGGTGAAATCGATAAAAATTGTAGCACGGAGCAAGCAGCAATGAAAATCATCTCGCTTCAGTGCTGCCAAAACAGGAACCCAAAACTGAGAGATGTTATGGGGAAACTATTCTTCAAAATATAATCCGAAACCTAGCAACTTTCGCCGAGCGAGACGATAAAAATTAATTGATATTTTAGAAATAGATCAAATGGTATCATTTAATTGACTTATTCATGCGATTTTGCTGCCCTATTGGTCATAGATGAACCTCTTGACGATTATTCCCTGAACAATTTAGTCGGATTTAGTTTTGTAAGATGCTAAACTTACTCTGTCGAGCGCATATACATTCGGATCAGCGTTGCTTTCATCGAAATATGACTAATTTCTCACCAAATTTGTAGGCTGATGGGTATGAATACCAATATCAATTTTAACTGTCTACTTATCTCTGAAAACAAGATCTTCGGGTTCACGTCTGAGTTTTGTCTGATATTCCACATCAATTTTTTTCAGCGATCGAACCTAGCTGTTATCCATTTGAGTAAAAGTCTTTTTTCGGTTACTGTTGTTGGTTTCCAGTCTGGAGTTATCGCGTAATTCGCTTCTTTATATTGGGGCTATGCTAGGCTTGCCTTTGTTACTACGTTTGACATTGAGATCATGATTCTAATTGTGAGCCTATTCTTGAATTTATATTCCCGATATGTTTTGCTTAACTTGTTCTTCTCTAGTCACCGGTTGCTGGCTTTGAGATACAGATTTCTTTTTTCTAGAACCTCCAAAGCAACTCATAGAAAGAATTTCAAATAGAAAATATTAATATCAGTAAAAAATGAATAGAAAGCAAATCATAAATATAAGGTGTATGTAATACTAGCTCAGATCACAAAAATCCGAGTAAGATAAAAAGAAAAACTCCAAGACTGAGGAAGGATCTACTTTACCAGCTGCTTGTCAAACTCAGAATGTAGTAGTCAATTGGACACAACCCAACACATTTTGCAAGCTAAGTTAAGAACATAATTTACTGTTCCGAGCTAAACACTGCATTCCAAACAGTGCCCCTCAAATAAGTAATATCCATGTTGACAGTTGAGACACATCAACGGATTCGAGGTAGTGGAGTTTACCTCTACACAATTTGTGGGATAACTAATGCAATACCCTGCGACTAACAGGTAATTCGAAGAGCAAACCGTGCAAGTTGTTCTCGATGTACATGTTATGCAATCATTTTGACATGCGTAACAGTTATCATCGCTTCCCTTATAGTATCCGCTATTACAAACTGAGCAGAGTGTAGCACTACTTGGAGTGAGACAGTTAGAAGCAGTTGATGACACACAGCTGGTACCATCGTAGTAATATCCCGTCAAACAGTGAGTACATACATCTCCGGGACATACAGCACACTGTGACACACTACAAGGAACACATAAGGCGCCTGTGAGATCGTATCCTAGCTAGCATTATGAGCAAGCACACATATTTGCGATAACCGAGGAGTTAGCAGCTTTACAGCCTGTAAAAGGACATTAGACACAGGCGTTGGCGGTCAAAGTGTATCCTGAGTAGCAAGATGAGCAATTTCCATCGATAGAAGACACTTTTTTGCAGCTTTTAGTGTTTTTGACGCACGATATTCCAATTAGGTAATATCTATCGGTCAGAATGGAGGCATGATCGCTTTGGCACTGAGTGGGAGTAGTAGCATCTCTACATCTTACACTTCCGCTAATATCATCGGAGCATTTTTTACAAATCCCATCATCTGTGTCCAAATAGTAAGTGTCATCGCACTAAGTACAGTGGATAAAGTTATTAGACTGTATGCATTGGAGACACCCGGCAGTTCCACCATATGTAGTATCGTGACATTCAATGCAAAGGTTAGACACCAAAATGCCTGCTGAACAACTGGTGCAAGTTGAACCGTCCAAACAAGAATTACAATTGTTTGGACATGCCAAACAATGGTCATTGAACTGATAATATGCGGCTGAACAGGACTGGCAACTGTTGTTTATGTCACAAGTCGCGCATCCGCTCGGACAGGCACTACATAGTCCCCCATCACTCACTTGCCATGAGTACCCATTCCCACAGGTCAAACAGTGATCGGAATCTGAACAAGTTGCGCAAGATGCGTCGCATGGATAGCAAAGATTATTAAATTTGTAAAATCCGACCTGGCAGTCTATACAAAATCCGTTCTAATCAACTTCGAAACATCCATCACTCAAAATACATCTGCCACTGAATAAAAAGATAAATTTATTTTGAACCAAAGCGCAATCTGTACATGTCAACTGAGTCCCATTCCCACTTGAACAGCATTAAGAACACTCTCCGTATATTCCAGCTGCCTGTGGGCATTGAATACAGGATCCGTTGAACATAGTGTATCCGTCAACACAGCTATCACAGGTGTTCTAAGCAACGCATTTACAGTTGGTAGTGCATGTTTAGCAGTGCTGGTCGTCGAAGAAGTACGAATTTGGACATGACTGTAGCAAAGATGATGCAGTATTCACCATGAAAAGCACTATTACAAATGTGAAAATTGTTTTTGGGGAGCCTTCGAGCTGCATGGTGATTATTTTCGTATGGAATGATTATATTTTATCAGCAAAACTGGAAAAAATGCTTAATAAAAGTAGTTTATGTACACAAAAAACAAAAATTGATACAATTTAAGATTTATTCTGTTTAGAGGTGGAAATTATGAGTTGCAACGATTCTATTGAATATTTGATTCCCTAATGATTTTTATAAATATCCGTTGGTTAAAAACTAAAATAACATACTAAAATGGAACCTTATCTACTCGAAGATTTTGGTAACTGCGATGGATGGAAGATGGACACTCTTTACTATGAGGGAAACATGTTGGCAAGTCTTGATCATAACCTCCACTCTTATGAGAAAAAGTACAAAAAAATCTCCAGAAGAGAGAGTATTACCAAATCTCTCAATTGCAAGAGGCCCAGTCTCAAAGAAAACATCAAAAACACTAGCAATACAGTCCGACTTCCAAGCATTGGGTCGGGGACCTAATTAGCAGCAAAAAATAATTCCTATTCTGCCCAACATTAGTGTTTTCGTGAAAATAATCAGTAATAGAAGAAGGATCAATAAAACAAAATTGTGAAACCCAAAACTTTGTCATTTAACCCTTGTGCTAAAAATAGGAAAAAACAGAGAGATCGCTACATTGAGATATTTGGAAAAGACCCTCGAAAGATATTTCGTTAGCAACTGAGAAAAATTTGATCCGAAAAAATCATTATTGTTTTCGTTACAATTATTACCATTTGCTTCCTTAAATCATTCATGATGTTTGGCATGCGTGCTATGTTAAATTTGCATGTTTTTC
>JAOWAT010316174.1:0-14553 GCA_028571025.1 Longipedia americana
TTACATGGGGCCTTCCCAGGTTTTGGCAAATCCATAGACAATATCAAAAGTTATTCACAATGGTGAAAACCCCGTTTTATTCTGACCTCTCTAAGAGCCACAATCTCAAAATCTTGTTTTTGAACAGAAAAAAGCCTATTTTGCAAAGACTCGGTCAATTTTGGACCTACAACTTTAAAAATCGGGTCAAGTATGTATCTTGGCATTTGTGAACAGCAGCATTTTACAAAACACAAATTGAATAAGCCAAATCCGAGAAATTGATGTTCTAACACTCTTAGCGAATCGCCTGTTATATGAAAATTTAAGTTCACTGAAATTGCTTGAATATAATTAATTTTAAATTTACTACATATTGAAGAATAAACTAGAAGACTTTCAGGAATAAATTGTAATGGAAGTATATTGAATAAACTCATGAAAGTTTTTGTTGTTTAAACATTTGTTCAAACAATTTTAAGTGAAACTACATCTGAAAACGAAAAAAGAAAGATCTTTTTTGTTTTTGATTTTTTGCAAATATCTTCAGTTAATTCATTCATTTGATGTTTTAGTCGTATTCGGATAACATGCAGCAGGGACTGCTTTTTCAAAAAAGATTTATTTTTTGAGGAATTTAGAGACGAATATTATTTGAAAGAAACACCATTTACATTATGGTGACAGTTACTCATTGGTCATCATTAACATTGTTGTTCTAACATGACATGTTTTACATAAGATATTTAGTAAGGATATGCAATTCAGAAAAAGAATTGCTTGTCTATAAAATAATTTTTTTGGAAAAGTGCAAATTTTTTCAACCAATGTGAGCATCAAAATTTCAATTATTAAATTTTGATCCCCTCAATACAGTACACTTTGATTTTTGAAAAATTACCCATTTCATTAAATAGAGGAGGAATTTGTGGGTAATTTTTCAATTTTATTCTTCTAAGCATATATTGTAAAAGAATACAAAATATTGTTATGGAATGTCAATAAAGTTCTGTTTCAGCATCATATAAATTTGATTGATTATATAATTCCACCCTGGGCTCGTAGGATTACCTCCTGATCACTTGAATTCTTGTTAAAAATCTTGTCTTAAATCTTGTTGCTGTCGATGTTCTTGTTGTTGTTGTTGTTGTTGTTGTTGTTGTTGTTGTTGTTGTTGTTGTTGTTGTTGTTGTTGTTGTTGTTGTTGTTTTTTTGTTGTTGTTGTTGTTGTTGTTGTTGTTGTTGTTGTTGTTGTTGTTATTGTTTTTACATTGATTTTGAAAGCCTGTAAAAATACTAAATAAATAAAACATAGAAATGAATAGACATTTAATTTTATTAACTAGTTTGAAACAATATTAAGACAAATGTCAATTTCAATAAAAAATTAACTGATCGTTTATCATTCATGGCAATGCAATAGGTATGGTCATCCTAGATTAAGTATCCTGACAAAAATCATGATCAAATTCAACATTGAGATCATTACATTTGATAAGGATTAAAAATTTTGGATAGCAAAATAATGATTTATACTTTTTATGGCACAAAAAAGTTTTTTTTCTAATGACAATGATGTGACAATAGTTTTAAGGATCTACTACAACAGTCTCATAAAACGTATTTCAATTTACTCCAAATTATTTGAATAGTAATGAATTGAATTCAACAATTTTTATGTGACTGATGTAGTAAACTTTTATGATCAGGAAAACAAAAAGCTGGAAGACTGGATTTTAATAATCAATTTTCAATGTACCCCTGTCCAATTTTGGAACAAGCTGGTGACTTTTTTAGAGATTCAAATTGTGAATCACTTTGATTGGCCTATTCAAAATTGGACAAAATTTCTGTAAATTAGTAAAACTGACCACAGATTGTAGTAAAGACCTCTCATTTATGAACCTCCAAACAGTGATTTTATAAAGAAGAAGAATTCATTCGAAAATCTACAAAGTTGATGTAAAGAAACCCAAGAAAACCCATGGTTACTACATAAATGCATAATTTAATAAATGCAATACCACGTCTTAGTTTTTTAAAAGAGAAGCAAAATTTAAATTTTAAAAAAATGCAAGTAAATTTTATAGAGTCACTAAGTTGTCTGTCCCATTTTACCATCTATGGCTAATTTTATCCCAAACTATTATGTCCTACTTACACGAGAGAAAACATATTGACAATTTTTTTAAATTGACAATATTCTAAAATGACAATTTTTTTTGGCATCATAATTTGTCAATTTAAAAAATGTGAATACAATCGGCATAATGAGGATTGTAACTTTTACATTATCCATTTTAAGAATTTGTTTTCTCTGACTTCAAGGCAAGTTGATAAAAGTGTAACGGAAGTTTTAGAAACTGGAAATTGTCTAGTTACCTAAACATCCCTTCCTTTTTCTTGAGCATTTCTTGAAGTTGGGCAAAACGAATTCTTAAAATTGTCCATATAAAAGTTACAATCCTCATAATGCCGATTGCACTCACAAATTGCGAATTTAAAATATTTACTATTTAAAATATTGTCAATTTAAAAAATTGTCATTTCTCTCTCGTGTAACGATACCATAAGGCATAATTATTTGTAAATCAATTTGGATTTTGCTTCTTCCATTTGATCCATCTCAAAAATAGATTCTTGCAAATCCATAACGAACTTGTATCTATCATGTTCCGAAGAAGCATTCAACGTTATGAGCACGGCATTATCTCTTTTCCGTGTGACCTGCACACCGTAATCATACACGGGCGTATGAAACAAAGTCACTTCTAAGCCATTTAACGGGAAACCATCTCTGTAGGAATAGATATGCTGATGCTTGGTCGATTTCGACGATTGTTTTGTCACGACTAGCAGGTCGTTAAACAGAAAAATGTCCCTCTGATGTAATAACCCTTCCTCTTTCTTACGAGTATTGATATCCATGACTTCGGCTAATCGACACAGACACACTAATCGCCTTTGCGGTTCTGACAACAGAGGTCTCTTGCCGTGAATGCTCTGCTGTATTAATTGCGTTTGTAAAACATGATCGACTCCACCCTCGAATTCGTGCTTCTTAATGCCTTTATAAATTCCTTTTAACAACTTGGGATCAAAATCATTGCCATTATCAACACCTTTTAAATTGTTCATAAAGTCTTGGACTGACATCTTTTTCTCGACTTTGATATTGGGCGTATGTAAATCGGTGTTCAGAAGCATAATTGCAAAAGCCAAAGTCACAACTGATTCTTGACTTTTTAATTTAGTGGCAAATTGAGGATTGCACTTATTGTATCTCTTCCCGAATTCCTCCATGATTTTTTCAATTTTCTGCGCTTCACCCGGGACCCGAAATGATTCAAGCATTTTTCTCAGAGCCTTATCGATTCTCTGACCTGTGAAATTAAATTCTTGCATGTAACACGATAAGACTTTCATGCTAAATGGACTCTGCAGATTGCCCAAATATTCCCCGATTTTATCTCTGCTCAAACCACTGTGTTGATGCAAAAATTTCGCAACTGATGACGGAGATAACTCGACAAAATCCATTTGCACTAGATATTCAATGCCCATTTCAGGTTTGGTATTAAATAGATTGAGACCGACGCGATATTGTCTTTTCTTAGCAACTTCTGCCATTAATTCACGAAATTCGGTCAGAGCTTTTGATTTTGAAGATGAGTTTGAAGATAGTCTTTTTCGATATTTGGCTGGAATTGGGAGAGGACTTTTGGCATTTCTGATTTTGACTTCACTCACTTGAGGTTCAGGTTGCTCATAGATGGCGCTGGTTTTACCCTTAATCGCTGTCATGGGGATGTAGGGGGATAATGCATTTTCAACAGACCCACCACCACCCTGTCGTTGAACAGCACTGTACAACACATTCATATAATGCGATTCCTTTGAGTCATTTGGAAATGGTTGCATTTTGACATACACAGCACTAGAAGATGTTGATGTGTTCAATGAATTATTCATTTCTGGATTTGCACCAGACCCAGAACAATCGGAACCAGAATCTGGTGGTTCACCAATTTGACTAACACTTCGATGCTCAACATCACTGGGCACCGGTGAATTGCCTGCATTCCAAGGGGCATAATTAGGCCAAGAGAAAACTTGTTCAGAATTGGGTGTCACTGGAGTTATTGGGATATCATGATCAAAAGGCGTTGTCGATGAACCACTACTTTCAGATGATCCTGTGGACATTAAGCTCGATCTGTTGATCAACGGTTTAGGATTGGCATAAATCCCATTGTCTTTGACACTCAAATGATTAGGCCTGGAGAAAATGGATAATTTGGATGAAGTTCTTTTAGGTGGCAGAGGTGGAGCGGGACCAGGAAATTTCTGCATGAGTCCCGGTGTCCTTGGCAGAGGTGGTATTTCATGACCTAAGCTTTCTTCTAACACAGCATGAGACTGAATTGGCGCCAAAGGTGGTGGAATATCACCCATGACACTACAAATTTCAGACTCATTATCATCGTCTTTCATGCCGGAAGATGAACCACCAGAAGAAGAGGTGGACATCATTCGTATTGGGGGTTGATTTGGATTTTGACGGTGATGTCCACCCCATGAACTGCCCAAAGGGTGCAGCGCTGGCATTCCAGCTTCACGGATCTGCAAATGATTCAGCGGTTGATTCCTGTAATGCCTTGCTTGAGGAAGAGGGTGATTCAAATCCTTCATTGGTGCATACAATGTTTCAAGCTCCTCAATTCCAGGTGGCTTATTTTCATTTGAATGATTCATATCATCAATGATACTCTGTTGACCTGAACCAAATAAAGCTCTTTTCATAGGAGATCTCGGCATAGTTCGACTTTGGTGACCGATATTATTACGGGCTTTGTCATTATTTTGAAACGGTGACTTCCTGGTAAGGCTTCCCGTTGCATAAGATATGTCTCTGTTCTTCACGGAATTGACTTGACTAGAGCTCGGATTAGATGATGGAGATGTCACACTACTTGCACGCACCCTTCTAGGGAGAGTTACATTATGCGGATGTTGATTATTGTTCGAAATGTTGGCCTCCAAATCTTGGCACAATTTCGCGAAACTTTCTTCCAACAAGTGGTCAACTGTGCTTTGTTCACGTTCAATGAATTCTTGCCAGTGACCATTATATCTTTTGATACGTATATTGGGTGACTTTGCATTTACGCTGCTTGAGGTATTACAGGGTGTTTTTGCACTTCCGATATGACTTGAAGAAGCAGTACTACCGGGTGTCTTTGCCAAGGAAGATGACTTGGCTGAATCTTTATGTAATAACTCCATGATGTCTCCTACACACTTGTCACTATTTGCATTTGAAATCTTCTCATTTGAAATTTTCTCATTTTCAATTGTATTTGTGTAATGATTGTTGTTGTAATTTGAAAACACTTTCTGTATTGCACATGCAGTTTCTTTGATAGTTTCACACTGAAGAGGGTTTTTGTCAACAACAACTACTGCTTCAACATCACCTGAAGAAGACGTCGGACTGTTGCTAATAATGTTTTGATCATTTCTCAAATTACTACTAGCAGTTGAGAGGGTGGATGTACTTCATAAAACCTTGGTTGAAGTGAAATTCGAGGAGAATTTTTAGAAAACATGTTTTTGCCTCCAAAAATATTAATTTATTAAATTTTCCTAAATTATTCCCAAAAGTAAGATAACTTTTACATTTTAAACTTTCGGCAATAACTTCATAGAGCTCCAAAGAAAGTTATCTAATTTTATTATTTTTATGATTTTTTCCGAAAACTGTTACAACTTTTTAAGAAAAAATTTGAAAAATAAATATTTTCTGTGTAACTTAAAAAAGTGCACACATTTTTCACTTCACATACTATTTTAGAAAAATTTTATGACTTATTAGGAAAGTAAATTTTACTTCTTAAACCCTGGTTTTATGAAATATGCTCACATTTTCTGTGATGCACTTGTCGAGGCGCCAGAGCTTGAACCCGAAGATGAACAAGAAGATGATGATGTCAGAAATTGAGTTTGGGTTTTGCAATTGCTATTGCTCTGATGGGGTTGTTGAACACCTTCGGTAGGTTGACTAGTAATCGTGCAGCTATTCGCCTTTGGCAACACACCTGATGATGGAGATGATGATGATGAAGATTGGGTAGATGCAGATTTGACTCCGCAAAGTAAACCCATCAAGAGTCAGCTCAAAGGCACTTTTGGAACACTTTAACTTGATTTTGGTGACACTACTATTACATTTTTATATGGATTATATCTTTATGTGTCATAATTGCTTAAAAAATGTCATTTTTTAACATATGACATTCAATCATATGAAGGATATTGTTTGCTTCCTTTATATTTCGTAGAAACTAGACTTCTGTGTTTCACAAATTTTTTTAGATTTTTTTTTATTTTTTCATCAATACACCAATTTTTAGGTCCTCTGAAACAGAATTGACGTCATACGTATGATTATTAGACAACAATTTCTCCAAAAACTTCAGTTTATGTTCAAATTTCAGATTGAGTATTCAATAAATTTTGTGCCAGGAAATGCTAATCTTGAATAGGTAAAGATCAATCTATCTCTTTACACTTGAGTCAGCACCAATTATGTTACACACAGCACAATAAGAAGAGAGGGTAAAATGGGTAAATGGTCAAATTGTAGTTCGTTCTCTCTCCTTTTTATTTTTCTTCAGTTAAATGTCATTTATCATATTTTGGCATCGATACATTATGATGAGAAGGGGCAAATCTCATCAACCTTTAATGAGCATGCACTTAAGAGTAATGTTTTCAAAGTTGCAAAAAATATCTTGAGAGTTTTTTGCCAATCTTTGCACTTTTTGATGTAAGCTTTCGTTTCTCAATTAGTGATTCAATTTTCTCCTTTCTTCCTGATTATAGCCTTGAGGCAATTCTTCCAAAAAGTCACCTTATCATATTTTTTGCAAGCATATTCGAATATGATTTTTCCACATCTGATTCTAAGCTGAAAGGTGTCTGAGTCTCCCTTTCTTTCTTTTGCTCTAATAATCTAACTCGAGGGCCACTTTTGCTCCAGGACAGGTTATTATTATTACCACTACATAAGCTGACCAGACTGATTCTTCTTTTGAGCCAGGCAGACTTTAGACACAATCCTGAAATGGAAAAATAAGAATTTTGATAGAATGTTTCAAGGGATCAATAAATGAATCCAATCAAATATATCTTATACTGATTCTTAAAATACTACTTGAATTTAAATTTTATTTATTTTCTCTCCTTTCCCAAATTTTTTCATGTTTGACAAACTTATTTATTAACTTCCTCTGCCCATAAACAAATATTTAATTCATGTGTTTTGATTTTTCACTTAAGTAGTAAAATGTAGAGGCTTGTAAGCACCCCTTCAAGACATTTTCTTGAAAAATTTAAGACTATATTTTGGACTTCAGTGTGACAAAATTAGAAAAACTTTGTTAGGACTTGAGTTAATCTTTTTTCAGATGAAACACCCTAGTTTGATCACTGACTGTAACAAGCCATCACCCCATAATAATCTTCAAATCAAATCTCTGGAGAACTCAACAGGAGACCACTTTCTATTATTCAAATATTTTAGAGAGATTTATTTTCTACCCATTATTGTCAATGCAATAATTCTCCCACTGCACAGAAGGAGTGAGTAAAAGAGAGGGAAATACTCTTAATAACTCTTCAGACACTTGCAAACAAACAATAAGTAGTGATTTCAAATTATATGACCTCAGATAAGAAAATCTTTGGGGAATATTTTGAATATCACAAATCTGGGAGGTGATATGTTTAAAGATATTTTGAAGAATGAATACTAAGTACTAAACTATACAACTTTATAATTTCTTTCAAAATTGAAATATTCTTTTGTAACCTGAGCTTCAGATCAAGAAACAAAAATCCAATTTATAAAAGATGAAATCTGTCAGATAAATACAATAATTTGCTTATTTTTAGCACATCGACATTATGAGAAGAGTACAAAAATCATTTGATATTGATTTCTACACCAAATTTAATTCCCAAATTTAAGACATTTACCATTTCTAGATCTGTGTACAATAAAACTGATACTGATGTAAATAAGAGGGGTACCTGCTGATTTCATACCTCATAAAACATTGATTATATTCTGATAACACTGTTTGTTTCTTTACTTCAAAGTCAATCAAAATGCCAAGCTTGAGCTATATTTCCTAGTTCAAAAAGTGTTCAAACTAATCCAAGATACTAAATTCAAACAAATATATCAATTTTGATTGCCTCCTTGAGTTAACCCTAGACTCTCTAAGCACTGAGATAGCAGCACATTCTTAGTTTTAAAATGGCTAATCATTTTAAATGAATTATTGGAACATAAGCTTTTTAACATCATGTTTCAATAGGCTTAATATTATTTTTTATCAACGAATCCCACCATAGTGTGTTAATCAAGGTTAACTTTTATCTAAATGATTAAAGGTCGATTTTGTCATCCTAGCTGATATTGCATTATCATGAGAATTCTAAATATTTTGATACTCATTTATATTGTTTCATAAATAGATCTAATAAATTGCAAATACATTAGTTATGTTTCCTTGTTTTTGCTATATCAGGCTTTTTTTGACACCGTATAGACTAATCAAATGCCTACAAATTTCGTAAATCTCAGTTTTCACGTTTTGGAAGCTTAGTTTTTGCTCAGTTTTTGGAAAATTTGGTCTGAGTTATCCGAAAATATGAGTTCTTGAGCAAATTTTTTGGAAATTGTACTACATAAGATTCAAAATTAGAAAAGTTTCCAAATCTATAAATTTCGTATTTCTCAGTTTTACGAAATTTTCTCCGTTTTGCGAAAAATCGGCGCTCAGTTTTTTATTTTTTTTTTCAAAAAAAAGACTGTATGTATTCAGATTAATTTTTGCATGGTCATCAATCTTCCACAGAAATATTTACGAATTAAACTGGTAACAAAAATCATTTAAAGTTTTTATGAGAGAACACCCAAAATTTCTCTAAAACAAAAACTTGCGATTAAAAAGTTAAACCATACCATGAAAATTAAATAAAGTTGAAAGTTGAAAAAGTATTTTGTAAAAAGGAAAATTTAGATTCGTTTTTTAGCATTAGGTATTCTATTGTACAAAGGAGTTACTAAATATTCTTTACCAGAAATTTAACAATCTCTTTGGACACCTTGAGTTAAATAAAACTGAACAAAACAGCTCAAAAGACTTTTTCAAAGCATTTACCTTTCATAATAATAATTGCAAAGCCTAACTTTTATTTAAAGAATAAAGCAGTGAATGAATTATGTGAGATTTGATAAATAGCCTTTTGACATCTTAAAACACCATCTAGACTTATTAGCAAAAAGGAATCATACATGAGCACATTCATTAATTTCATCCAGGGGTCTGTCTATAAATTCTTTTGTAGCTTTCTATGATGCATTTCTTCTCCTTTAAAATTACCTTTAACCATTTGGGTACTTTTGCAACGTTTTCGTAACATCCCATCTGGGCCTGACAGATTTTGAGCAGAAAAATAGAATTTTCACTTTAAGTTGAAAAAATCATTGATTGTATTAAATTTAGGTAAACTATTTGTTTTCATCTAATAAAACAAATAATTGTTTTTCAATACCAAGAAAATACTATGGCATATTTTAAAGGCATATGGTGTATAATTAACTTTTTGTGAACATGATGAGGGTCAAAATTTTGTTACCTTTTCGTAACAAAAGTCCTTAAATGTCACTCTTCATCAGAATACCTCGGACTCAAAGGGTTTTAAGCTTTTTCAAAAAACTTATTTATTTTCATGACCTTAGCAATGTCAGTTTTTATAGGGTCATTTCCAGGCTCTCCTTTTATATTTAGCCTGTTATTTAGATGGGAAAATTCTTTTACAAAAAACCTTTCATGAGGAAGACATTTATTCTAAGACCAATAGCTAATTATTATTGGAGTGATCTGATGAACAACTTATGAACAATAAGCACTGCAAAATCCTAATCTTATTTCATGGACATGAGAAAACACTTTTTGGAACATTGATAACTGAATGACCAAATTTCGCCTTGTTCAATGTCATGTTTGCATCACTCCATCCATTACCATCAAATTGTCCAATATTATTTGTTGGACCAGTTCCACCAAAAACTGATGGGTTTCTATTCCAAAGTGACATACCAAAATAATCTCTACCTCTTTTCTTGTTTGCTAATTGTTTCCATGTATTGGCACCTATGTCATATAGTTCAGAAGTGGTAAGATAATCAGTATCTGGAAGAAATGAGAGATAAAATGAATTTTGTGTCTACCTCAACCAATAATGATGTATTGTGAATATCCTTTCACTGTCAATTTGACAGATTCATGTGGTTAGCATCATTGATCAAGTGATCATTGAAGTTAAGCAAAAGTCTCTCTGGTTAGTACTTGGATGGATGACCGCCAGTTTTAGTGTAGACTAGAATTATTGCTCAGTGATGTGAAAGTGGATCCTTATCACATCACACTCCTGAACTGCAACAGGGTAAGAGGAAATGTGCTATTATGACATCGTGAATTTCACCTCTATGTATAAGTTTCATGTTCACTCATGATTAAACTTGACATAAATATATGTAAGATAGTTAACTTACGATAGCCCAGAGAAGCTTTGAGTTGAAGACTACATGGTGTCAGAAAGTTTTTCCCTGGGGTCTCTGGTTTCTTCCAACATTGTAAATTGCAATTGTAGTTGCCTGTAAGTGTTCTGATGAGCAGCATAGGGGGCGGGGGTGTTGAGCGTACCCGACAAGAGATGATCATACTTGAGATGATCACATAAAAAAATTTGTTTCCTAGAAATCTTGAAAAATAAAAGCTTACATGTTACAATATGTGGAAAACAAATGGGCACTGATATCATTTCTACATTAGTAAAAAATTGCTGCTAACCCACTAACAATTTTTGATATAAATGGAATTACGCTCCCCCCCCCCCGAGAGGGAGGTTCATTCCTCAGATAAATTGCTATTCTATCATGATTCATACAATCATTCATAAGTCAATATAGCATCACATAAATTTTATATACTTTAACATGGGCACAGCAGTATTGTAGGGTGGTCTCATATCAACTTACCTCTTCCTCCTATTACTAGTATCCCATCAACACCATTCAAATTATACTTCATGCAAGCAAAGTGATATCTTTTAGTTATCATCGGTTTCAATTCAGTCCACTCATCACTCTCAATATCCAGTGAAAAGACCTTGTTTCTTGGATTGCCATCATTGCCACCAATTAAATAAATCTTCTGTGATGTACTAATATAACATGCTCCCTCAATGAGCGACGGTAATTTCCATTCACTTTTTTCTGTCCATGAACTGGCCCCATCAGCGAGATACTCAACAGATGATATTTGTCCATTGTCATATCCTCCCAATGCTACAAACATATTTTGAATTGCAACTAATCCAAAAAGCTTTCTTTTAACATTCATTGATGGAGCTGCGGCAAAAGACAAACTGAAAAAATGAAAATGAAAAGAGTGGATATCCCATGGAAGAAGCAAAAATGCCTGAATCAGAAATTGAGAAAAATATGAAAGAACTTTTACCTAGTAGCAAAAAGGCATTGTGACGAAACTTCTCCTCCATTCATTTGTCCTCCACAAATCAGAACTTTGCCATTCAGATGTGCTGATGCATGATGAAGAACTGGAGCATACAATTTTCCAGGGTGAACACAAGATTTATAACCATCAAACACTTCAATCTCATTGAGAGAGTTTGAGCTGTATCCCCCTACAATCCAAACATTTTCTTCACAGATATTTCCTTCATAACAGTCATTATATTTTGGATTCCTTGGTCCAGTAATGCAGTTAACGCATTGTTCAAATGAACCACATTCACTATAAAGAATGCAATCTAAATTATCTGTATGGTAATGAGAGAAATATTTGCAGTCTGTATTCATTTGGCACAAATCTTGGCAGCACTCTAATTTTTGTACATTCTCATGAGTCTCAAGAAGAAATGAGCTTGGACATGTGACTGAGTCTTTAAAATTAAAGCATTCATCTGGAAAGCAATGTTCAAATTCTGGCAGTAATGGTCCTGTGGTACAAGTTGAACATGCATTTGACTTTTTGCAATCACTGAACAATGAGCATGTCTTATTTTCATTTTCATAATATGTGAAATATGTGCATCCAGTATACTTTTGACAATTTGTTTGACATGTTTGAATGGAAAGCACATTGTTTGATGAAATCAGCATTGATGAACTGTCACATGTTGTTTCACTTATGAAATATTTTGAACAATCATCACAGCTGTAAAATGGGGGATTCTTAGGTCCAGTGATGCAATTAGTACATGGTTCAAAAATATCAAAGTTACTGAAAAGATTACAGTCAAAACTGCCTGTATTGTAATGAGTAAAATATATGCATTCATTATTTATCTGGCAAAAGTCTTGACAGTCATCTAAGAAAAAGACATTCTGAAGAGTTTCAATAAGATCAAGGTTTGGATGCGTCACAGAATCTTTGAATTTATAGCACTCATTTGGATAGCATTGTTCAAATTCTGGCAATAATGGTCCTGTGATACAAGTTGAACATGGGTTTGATTCTTCACAGTCACTATACAATAAACATCTTCTTTTTTCATTTTGTAAGTAAGAGAAATATCTGCACCCAGAATATTCTTGACATTTTGTTTGACATTCTGGTATTGAAAGAACATTGTTTAAAGAACTTATCAATGATGAACTTCCGCAGGTTGTTGCATTTACGAAAAATTTTGAGCAATCATCACAGCTGTGAATCATGAGATATTTTGGTCCACTAATGCAATCATGGCAAGGTTCATAAAAATGACAGCCACTAAACAGGAGGCAGGCTAAGTTGCTGGTATTGTAATAGGTAAAATATGAACACTGATTGTTAACTTGGCAAAAATTTTGGCAATCCTCTATTGAATACACATTCAAATGGGTATCAATCAGCAAAGTGTTTGGACATGTAGCAGAGAATTTGAACTTAAAACAGTCATCTGGAAAGCACTGCTTATATTCTGGTAAGAGTGGTCCAGTTGTACATGTTGGGCAAGAGGTTGATTCTATACAGTCACTGAATAAGGAACATATCTTTTTATCATTATGATTGTAGGAGAAGTAGTTGCATCCAGGAAAGTTGTGTCATTTTGTTTGGCATGCAGATATTGAAGGAATATTGTTTTCTGAACCTAGCAATGATGAAATTTCACAACTTGTTCCATTCTTAAATACATAGGAGCAATCATAACAATTATGAAATGTTGGATATTTTGGTCCATTGATACAATTATTGCATTTATCAGTATTCACACACTCTTTCATAAGAAAACAAAGATCTGGATCTGATTTTTGAAAAACAAAATTATCACATTCTTGATTGTTTTGACAAAGTTTTTGGCATTTTGTGATGTCTGATACATTATTGTAAGAAGCAATTTCAGATTGCAATGAACAACCAATTCCATACTCAAAGTCTGAACAACATTCAACATTATCAACAGGAGGAGCTTCTGGTCCAGAAATTGCTTTAGTGCAATTTTCATCACATGAAGCATAAACTTCACATCCATTGGTAAGCAGACATGTTCGTTGACTGTTGTTAGTTTCATAGAAGGAAAAGTCATCGCACCCAATGTAGTCAAGGCATTGATTTTGGCAATCTAATTCATCTGGGATTGTATTAAGAATAGCGAGAATGTTGTCTGGTGAATTGCAAATTTCATTTGAGAATGGACTACAAATTCCTGCAGTTTTCCTACATATTAATGAAAATATTGATAAAATCAAGATGTAATATGGAGTGAATTTGTTGAGCTCCATTCTGAATTTGAATTATAACTGATAAGGAAATTTATATTTAGCTTAAATTTGATGTCAATAAAGGTTTTGTTTGGAGAGAAAAGATAAGGATTTTGAATTGCAATGTTTGTCAAACATTTTCCTTAAATTTTTACATGAGACAGGCACATCAAGGAGAGGCTCGAGTGGAACTTGAATTATTTTTATATTATTCTTATTTTTTCAAAAATTTAAGGCAAATTATTCTTGTATTGATATTCTTATAAATACGCTCCGGTCTAAGATATGTAGTGAAAGTCATAAATGATGTCGGGTAAATAGGGGACCATTTTAAAAGTTGCCTTTTATCGTAAAAACAAACACACAGCAAATATCTTTTCATTATATCAACTTTTCAGGTCACTCTGGGTCCTCAAAGTTTACTTCAATGGGAGCAATATTTGTACCTTTATGTGTCACATTTGTCACTCTTTGCACCTCCATTGAAGTAAACTCTCTGTGCCCAGAGCTACCATAAAACTTGATAAATTGAAAAAATGTTTAATTAGAAATTATTTTTGGGGCAAAATCTTGAATTTAAGATGGTCTCTGCTTGGTTTTGAGCAATTTTGGTTTTTAATCCGCCCCCTATAATAAACAAGCCCTGATGCACGATGCAGTGTTTCATGGAATATGTGGTACTAGCCATTTAACTTTGATTTGCCATGACTGTGGTATTTGAATTTTGGTTT
>JAOWAT010316285.1:0-14553 GCA_028571025.1 Longipedia americana
TCGTATTTAAATTTAACGTGATCTGTCAAATAAATACAAAAAGCGATTTGAAAATCACCAAAAAGCCTCGGTTAGTTTTCTAAACAAATTTTTGCGAAAATATATCTGTTCGTGATCAGGACACGAGAGATTTCTTCTGGAATCGAGAGCCAGTCTAATCTGATCCATTTTCCTCATCCTTTCTATTCCTACTTCTATTCCCTGATTAACCTTCTTCATTTACCAGTAAAGCTTCTAGTTTTCACACCAAACCAAGCACCCTCCATTCAGAACTGCAAAAGATACCAGAGATCGTGCTTGTTCCTCGTTAAACTACCCATCCGAAAAGAATGCCTTCAGCAGTTTGTTTCCGAACGTAAAACTAAAATGCTCAAAAGATTAATTGAGCATAAGCTGCGAAAGCAACCTCTAATCAATGCTAAGCATCAACTCGGGCTTATCATTTTACAACTTAGTCGATTTATCCTTAGGCTTTAACGAATCAAACCTTTCCATTTCTGACAAGTGCCTCCATAGATTGGGGTTTTAGACCCCATATTCTTTAACTTTCATGAAGTATCGACCTTCCTTTCTGAGCAAATCAATTTAAACCCCCGCATACCTCTCACATAAGCTACAGTTGATCCTCCGATACTTCTCCACCATTTAACTTTATGACGTTCCCTCAAAAAATCCAATCTTCTCGCGACAAATTTTCCTCCTCTGGACCTTTAACTTGATACTCGCAGGAATACCATACCTTCCCTAGCTCCCTATCAACAGAGAGTTGATATTTAGACCCGAACCATGTGGGCAGCTCAGCGAAGACAGATAGTTTGCACCCTCAGGAGATACCATTTCTAGTGATAATGTATTTTCTAGCAGCGAATGAGAAAGAGGAACCGCTAGTGGCAGGTTTTTAGTTATCAAATCAAGAACTCTCTCAGATTAAAGTTAGCTCAGAAACAGTTTTTCATATCCCTTTTACTGTAAAATAGCGTTAATCTTTTAGCCCTTCCAACCAACTCCGATCTCAACCTCATCATTTTACATGTCAAACTACAGTTTTTTCAGCTCTTTCAAATTCAACAGTATAATTTTTTTTCTTTCGAACTAATTTTCTTAGAAGGGTAAATCCCTTGGCAAATGATGAAAATTCCCAGCATAAAGTCTATAGTTGTTTACCTTTGAAAACTCCGCAATATTACTCAACTATTCTACGTTAAGAGGAGTAATCTGTACAACTTCCTCATACCTAACCGGGAGCCACTTCATCATCGATTGTATCTACTCTGGGGACGCTCTCCTCACTCTTTTCCCGTAAGCGACTTCCAAATCCTCGAGAGGATCCTTCTCCCGCTCCAATTTCAAATAGACTGCGTAGGTGAGCACCCCAGCCAGTCCCCACTTCCAAGATATCCTAATTTGATAGTTCTTCATTCTAAAAGGAACAATGTTCCTCTTAGCCCTGCTCTTGAACTTTTGGTAAAGCTCCTCCACCCGCAACTTGGTTCGATTTACCCTTTAGCTTTTTTTGAATTGAATCAACCGCTTTGAAAGTTTTACAAATATCTCTCTTCGCCTCATTTATATTTATCAAATTAAAATTTTCATTACTAATACACTACCGTTCTTTACTAAGACATTTGCTTATCACAATAAAATGGTACTCAACTATCTATTCACTTTATTTATCACTACATTTGAAACTGCACACTATCTTATCAATCACTGAATCTTATCATTAAATTTTCAGACTGACAATTGACCAACAATCTTCCTCAACATTTATCATGACTGCTCGAATCTTTGTCTACGATCTCTCACCATATAGCTCAACGACCTGCCCTGGACCCTCTAACTGCTAATTTTTGAGTCTCAAAGGATCAACTAACTCCGACTAGAAATTACTAACCAAAACTCTCTTCTTCGCGCCTTTCAGCAAACTAGCTGCATTTTTCCAAGCCTCAAAGTTCAACTGCTCAAAACTAAAATCAACATTCTCCACTAAAATCTCCACCATTTGTCTGGGCATAAGCAATTTCGACAAACTCATCCTATACTCCTCTTATCCTACTTACTAAGTCGCAGTAACCAGTCTCGCGATATACCCATCTAATGACTTAACAATTTCCTGCTTTCTCGACCCTAACTGCTTCTCCTTAACCAACTCCTTCTGAATCATCGTGTAATATTTTCCCTATCGAAACTACCCTCTCCACTCCACCCCACCCGCAACAAAGCATCCCACCCCATGCATCAAATGATCTTTCCACTCTCCATCATACATCATCCCATTTGCAAATCTATACACCCCCACTCCATTGTGTTTACCTTCCTTCCACTATCCAGTGTACTAAGCTCCACTTATATAGGAATAAACCCCGTAGCCATCCATTTTGTCTTCCTTCCAATTACCCTCATAGTACTATTTTGTTTATGACCACTTCGGGGTTACTGTCAATTTTCCATATCCATGCTTGCGTTTGACGCCGTCAATCGATTTCCAATTTCCCTCATAAACTGCACCCGACATGTATTGGAATGCACCTGTACCCTAGTTTATCTGAAGGGGAGGCGGTTGCTACTAGATCGGTTATTAAGCTGATTTTTTGTTGTTTTTAGGTGGCATACTCCTCAAAAAATAATTTAAATCTTAGTAAGAAAACGATCCAAAGTTATATTTTTCCAAAGGCAGAGCTCTGAAATATCTAGTTAATGAATGACAGTTCGGTGAAATAGCAACGAATCAGTCCAGAAAAACCCTTCATTGGCAGGTATTAACAAGCTCCTGATTACATAAGGGACAACAAAGACATAACAGACGGCTACAGAATCAATTTTAGCTCTATCAAACTCTTCCTACAAAGCATATTCGTGATTCATAACTAAACAGGCAATATTTGGACGCACCTCTTCCCTTCTTCTGTCATTCCGAATTTTTTTATGGTAATTTTGGAGACTCTTACCGCTTTGTCTAGACTCTTCCCAACATTATTGGGATTTGTGCTTCCTATGGCATAGCCACAGCTTTTTACGCTCTAAGGTAGACGAATTTTTAAATGCAGATGGCCAGAGAGTGAGTATCCAGGAAGGGTGAATATTTGGGGTCATAGCTACCAGATATGGCGTATTATAAGTGTATTAGGGATAATTTTTACTTATCTCGGAGGGATTCAGAGTTATCAAATGAGAAGAAAACGTGTCTGTCCAGCTGCATAATGATAAGGATTTTTACACTGTATTTTTTCAGTGAAGAATAAAAGGATTTATTTAATTTTAGGTAAAAATAGGTTTTCCAAGCATAGAACGTAATAGAAAATAGTTTAAAAGTATTTATTTGGCATTCGGTTCAAGACTTGTGGATGAAGACAGAAGTTCCTGAAAAACCACTATTCCGCCTTTACTCCGACACACCCGATTAGGATCTCCATCTCGGTGAAACCATTTTCAAAGACCGTTTTGCAAATTCAAACTAATATCACGAAGTAGTATCACTCGCCATCACCCCGTCCCACATCGTCCTTTTCGACTGCGGAGTCGAAACACCCAATTCAACGGTCCTAATTAACTTCGACCTCAAGTTTGAAATCATCTATACTTCTAATGTAAACTCACCAATTATTCAGCGTGATATTCACTCCTAAAAAATTGGTTTTCGACTGTTTACCAACTACGAACACAACCTAGAATTTTACGCACTAAATCCTCAGATGCTACGTCTCTGGCTTTTGTATTTACCAACTAAAATTAACCAAAGAGGATTTCAGGAACTCTACAAACCGATCAAAAAAATCGGAAAGGGAAACTTCGCGGCCGTTTATTAGGTGGTCAGATACTAGGATGGGAAAAAATTTGCTGTCAAGGCCTTTTCAAAGATGAACTCTTTCAATACGAAAAATGGAAAATAGAGTCTCATAACTGAAATGGGTGTGCTAAGAAAGTTGAATCATCGAAACCTTCTCCATTTGGAGGGAGTATTTGAATCTGATAACTCTATATACGTTGTTTCCTAAAAGATAGACGGAGGGCAACTCCTCGAACTCATGGCAAATGTAATTATCTCCTGACATTTAAGAAAAACTGCAAGTTTTCATTATCATAAGTTCGAGAATTCATGTTCAACCTTCTAAAAGGCCTTGAGCATCTCCACTCTCAAAGAATCATGCATCGAGACTTAAAGCCTGAAAATATCATGCTACGGAATTTGAACTCCCTAGACCCTGTAATTGTAGACTTTGGATTGGCAACCTTAGTCGATATCGACAACTACCTGTTTTTCAGGTGTGGAACTCCAGGATACGTCGCTCCATAAATAATGGCTCTAAAGAAAAGTGAACACATATAACCCGAATGCGATATCTTCTCTGCTGCTGTCATTTTCCATATCATGCTAACCGGGAAAACCTTATTCTGCGGCTAAAACTACGACCAAGTCTATCTCAACAACAAAAATATGGTTTTTGATCTTTCACTTAAAGTTTACAAAAAAATTGATAAAGAAGCCATGAGCCTACTCCAACAAATGCTCATTTAGAATCCTGCTAAAAGAATCACTGCTTCATAAGCTCTTAAACACACTTTTTTTGAAGAATTCTATTTGGGCAGCAAAATGGATTCGTAACTCTAGCTCAATTCCCAAATCCCTTTGAAACAACAAATTACAAATTTGGACTAGGAAGTCGGCGATTTTAAAGAAAAATGATTCTGTATAATTTATACGAAGGGGGAAATGAAAGAAATGATAATAAATAAATTAAATACAGTCGAACAATAATAGCAGGAATATCGACTCCCAACCAACAATCCTACAACGATTGATGATAACAAATCAACGACAACACCAAGAACCGGTGATCAGACTGGTCCCCAAATAGCCAACGACCAACTCCCGATTAATGATCTACTGCAACACTCAAGATAAACTCCCAATAAACTTTCAAGCCACCTGGTCAAGAGTAGACTCGCAGGGTGTACGACAGTAAATCAGAAACCATGAGGGCTCATGCTACGAATGCTCACCACTAGACCACAATTACTCCATTTAAGTTGTCATCTACGTATCTTTTCAAACTCTAACTCAGTACGAACAAATCCCCGGAATGAGAACCTCCAGAATCATTACTTTTCCACAGGTCAAACTCAATAGAGAACTGCAGTAAAGACAACTCTACGTCATGTAACCCCTGCCTTGCAAAATAACCGTCGAAGATATCACCATCGACGCCAAAGTCGTTGTCAAGTGCCAAACCCTGATCATCACGTCAGACGGAAGTAAACTAGAACTGTCCCTCAATGATTTTTAGACGAATGTCAAGTATAACTGCCTGGGATTCACAGCAATAATTGAAAATCGATAACGATAATTTGCCAACTTTTTCCCACAAGTCACCTGTAGAAGCTCAAAATCCAGAACCAAATTCTGCTAATTTACTTTCTTCTCAAGGACAGACCGAGATCTTGTTCTGCTGCTAATTGCCTAAGACAATCGGAGAAGTTCAATATCCTCCATAAAATCCGGGGCCAGCCAGAAAACCTCAAGAAAGGACAACAGCGCGTCCAATATCAATGCGTCCATACTTCACGATCCGAGAAATCGAAACGACAAGTCCCTGTCAGTCAGTAAGAGAAAGTAAAACGGAAAAATCAAAATTTCGGAAAAGGTCCATAAGAAGGGTCCGATTTCACAACACCTGCAAAATCTACAATATCCAAACCAAGACCAATAGCATCTCAACATCTTCGAATAATAAGACCTCTCTCATCAAAAATAGTCCAACTCTAGCTCCAAAACATAACTTGTTTCCATGGACTTGAGAGGAAGTTTCGCCCAGCTATAACAAAATAGCACTACGATTGTCAGAGACGACGACGGCTTCTCCTCCCATTCTTTCAGAGTAACCGGAAACTCCAAAAAATTAGAAGAATAGAATGCTGTCCTGCGCTAATAAAATAGAAGACTGCGGCAGTAGCTCTAAAGTGCGAATTCGCTAGCAAAAGACAACACTATCTTAAAGAAAAAATACCAACAGCTGAGTTAATAGATCAATCGTCTCTAATTTGAGCGCAAGTAAATTCTGTAGGATAAACTTAAATTCTAGGCAAAATATCATAAATAAGCACAGGAAAAGTAATATTTTAGAAGGCAAACCGCTCATTTTCAATAAATACTCTCCACTCACAATACTTCAAAAAGAGGAGATAACTCTCTTAGTCCTTTCGCTAGGCAAGTCCCCGACAGACCAGTTACTCCTGATCGTAATAGAGTCAGAAATGATTTTAGAGGTGGTGTTGCCACCCGAGAACCGAGGTAGTGAGAAAAAACCTTTTCCTTTTTTCATATATATATTATCTAGTGCCTTTATTTTCGACAAAAACTGCAGTATCATTCATCATTATTTAAGCTGAAATACTTTTCCAGATTTTTTTTGTACTAAAAAATCTTTTCCTAATACTCTTTTTTAAAATCAACATCCATTTTCGTGTATTTAGCAACACAAAATTAGAATACAGTTAATGGATTTTTTGTCTACTTGAGTTATAGCTCCCTCAGCAATTGGTCCCTCACTTTATCATCGACTTCCGCGTCCTCCTCTAGATACTCTTACGATATGACTTATTTACTTTGAAATTATGCTTATAGTCTTTCGATTTTCCCTAAACATATCGGAACCAGGAAATACTTCTAAGAAGCGTCTATACCATCGAAAGTATCGTTTTTTTAGCAATAAACACGGGCATTTCGGTTTTTAGCTCGGGCGGGATTCCCAGAAAAGCCTTTTAAAACTACTCCTGGAATGATCTCTTATGAAACTGGATCTAAGGATCATCCTTGTAACAAATCTCCACCGCTCTTTAAAAATTATGCTCACTTATTATCTAGTGAAACTATGCCATCACTCTCCTGATCTTAACGCCAGTCGGACCTTCACTATAAATGTATTTACATTCCTCGCTCATTATCATAGTTTTCAACTACTGAAGCATCTATGCTGGTGTCTAGTTGAGATTGAGGGCTTTAAGTTGCGTCTGCACAACTTGAGTCACCTCCATCAAACAAGGATACATGGCCTCCCTCATATCGATCATTAGCTTAACCAGTTCCCTACGGTTCGGCGCTTTCCAGTTTTTTTATTGTTGTTTGTTACGAAAGAAGGAGTAACCGATGCCAGCAATGACAAGACCAACTCCAGTTATTAATATTGGCTTCATTTTTTAGTTGGATATAATAAATGAGTTTATAAAAAGGAGTCATAATTAAAACTGCTTATTATTAGACGTCTTCATGCTCCTTTGATGCTCTGACAAACCTGTAAGGCTGCTCGCTAAATCAGTCGATAAAAACTGCTCTACCCAAATAATACGAAGTGAGTCAAAACATCTACCATAGGATAGAGCAAATATTTTTTGTTGATAAAGAGGATAACATAAACAAAGATGATTAAATCGTTAGATTATATAATTCAAATTTAAAAAAACTAAATGCATAGAGGTAAATAGGTTAGACGAGATACAGCACCCGTCAGCACCGGGTTGAAGTCCAATCCGTCCTCCAACAGTCTCATCGATATCAAAGACGCAAAAGACAGAAAAAGACCCGACAAATCGAAAGAAAAGTAAAATGATAAAAACAAACATCTACCATATCGTCAACGATAGGCCGATATTAAACGTCCTCTCATCCATCATCCCTCGCAAAACCCCCACCCCAACCACTCAACTCATCACCAATCCTACCTCCCGGATTAGCAATAACCTAAAAAAACCACAAATAACTTTAAAGGACTCAAAAATGGAGGTGGGAAAAAAAAGGCCAGCTAATACTACTACCCCTAATCTAGTAACTAGCAATCTTCCGCGTCCACCATTTCTATCAATCTCAACATCCAAAATATGCTTTCCAAGTAAAAATAACAATTTAACAACCCCCAAAAATCCCATACCAAACACAGAAGGGATCGATCTTCCTCCACCAATCCTAGATAAAAAAGCAAAGAGATCGTGTCCGAAAAAAACCTCACTTTTAATGAAAAGGCCAAAGTCGTCAAAAAGAAAACTCCCAATCTAGAAGACTTCCAGTGCTAAGAACAACTCTAGTATACGAGCAAACCCAGCAACACTAACAGCACAACCAATACCAACAACTCTAGAATCAGTCATACTTCAATCAACACCAGTCGCATCTAGAAGGACAAAAAATCCGTGAATATCAACGTTTAAAAAAAAATCATTCAGCCCACTCTCATAAACTACAGGGATTAGCTCAAAAAATTTGAAAACAATCAATAAAATTACAACATCGAAGCAGAAAAAAAACTAATTGCACACCTTACAGACAGACAGGACAGATAGTACCGGGTCAGATCAACTTACATCGACGAAAACCAAAATAACTTTACTTTGAGATTCAGAGCCACCCTAGTCGAGTGGATGATGCAAGTCAGCACCTAGTTCCATATGAAAAGAGACGTATAAACTATCACTATATCAGACATTCCATATTGCTGTGATCTTGGTTGACAAGTACTTCTCCATCGTCCCCAACATTCCGAGATCAGACTGGCAGCTCATCGGAGCAACTGCAATGTTCATATCCTCAAAACTGTAGTAGTTCGAACCAAAAACTTCATCCGAATTCTCGATGTCAACAAATAACAAGTATACAGAGTATCAAGTCAAAGAAATGGAAATTAAAATCGCATTTGTATAAATTGTCTCTTATCTAGACTCTCAAATTCAATCTCAATCCTCCGACTTTCTATATGTGGGCAAATCGTATGATGCAAAACTGGGATTCATATGTCGATTTTGTCGATTTGAAGAGTCATCCCCTGTTTCACGATTCCAGATCTCCATTGTACTTCAGAAAATGGGAAGAGCCCACTTCTTACTAAAACTTTAGGTATGTCATGCAACTGATCGATTGCTCAATTTTAGATATCTAAACTGTACAGTACCCCCCGCAACTGATGGTGCTTGCCTTCATGTACCTCCATCTAGGTAAGAACAATAGTGTTACTCAGGATCCAAATACCAATTTTTCACCCTCAAAGACATCGAAAACTTCCCAAATTAATCACTGTATCTCGTCGAGGATACTCTTTTCAATGATTTCTTCGACAATTTCCTTAAATATTCCTTCTAAATCGATCTTCAGGTTCTCCTTCCCCAAATTCAATACGCATCCGCATTCATGAAGCTCAAACCCGACTATAGCTAGCCACATGTCGAGGAGGACGAAGCGTAAAATATCAGTGTAGAAGAGTTCATCTCCTATCAAACTTTTAACGCTCATAGCAGTAAGGTTGTGTTCAACAGGAGGAGAACCCTGTATTGATTTGTATTTGTAATAAGTGATTTTAAAAACTGTCTGTTCCCCACTTGGACCCCTTAGACAATCAACTAACATTTCCATTCAGTGAAAATTCGAGAAATGGGAAAAATATGATGTTGATCAAGATTTAAACAACTTTAAACGACATTTATAAACATTTTCATACTATGTAGCCAGAGCCTAACAAAGACCCTCCATAGTTCTAATTCGACCTCTAAAAACCATACAGATGCCGTCCAACGCTCAATAAATCCGTCATTCTCGGAAACATGCTCGCAGACCTCGATGGCACCATCCTGCAGTTCTTCAAAATACACGATCACTCCTTCATCGGCTCCAAATAAGTCCTTCAAAAAACAGATCAGTACTATGCCAAACTGTTCCCACTCTCCAACGATCTCATCGTCATTTTCGGAGTATCAAGGTTTCTCCTATTCAAAATCGACAATCTCAAAGTCGTAGCGGAAATTGTTGTTGACGGAATCATCTAGCAATCGGGAACTGGAATGGGATACGTTTACACTCTAACCACCGAAGAAGACGGTGAAACTAAGGTCATAAACTGCTGGCAGTTCGATTAAAAGACTGGAGACATTTTAAAACAGTTTGATGCTGTTGATTTCATAGCTCCAGAGTACTAAGACTGCTCGGATGACAACATCAACGCAACAATGATAATTTCAGTCTAGGGGTTACCTAGGGTCTATGTCTACTGGAAACACACTAGTCAGATTGTTGAAGTCGACCCGATTAAAACCCTATCTCAAAGATTCAAAAAAACTAAGACCTTAGTCTACATCACTGATATTGACAAAGACTCCTATGCTGAGATTTCGCAAAATATGATCCACATCAGTTCAAAGAGAGAGGGAAAGTAAATTGCCAAACTGTTTTCTCCCGATGAAAAATACGAAAGCATATACCCCGCACCTCAAAAAGACTGCGTTTACACCGTCTCGAACAAAGGAATCAAGAAATGGGAGTTGAAGTCCAACGCACAGGCATAACTGCTCACCGAATCCGACAAATATCCCATGGAAAAACTATTTTTCGGCGACTAGAAAGAATTAATCGGAATTAACACCTAAACCAAGCATGTCATTGTCTGGCAAAGCTCCAGCAACTGCAAAATATCCTCTTTTCCAACAGAAACTGTAAGAAGAATCATCAAAATCAATGAAACACAGGCGTTTCTCCTGTTGGAAGCCACCGCATCCAGCGAAGAATAAGATGAGTACAAAGTTAGCAAATACAACAAAATGCAAATCTATGACTTTGTAAAAGATACAGAAATAGCAAGAAAGGCTGTCCTAAAATTTGAGTACCACATAGACATCGGTTCTGCAGTGGTGTGTCCGGGAGACCCCCTTTCTATCCGGTTTATTCTGAACTAAGAGTCACAAGAGGGAATTAAGAAGTACATCTTTAGGTGGAGTCCGTTCATTTAGGAAAAGAAAAAGGAGATTAAAAAGAGAGAAGTCGTTGGTGCTAAAGACTTCGATATAATAAAAATTTTCAGCTTCGACCGAATCCTAGCTGTTAACAAAGCCAAGGAGTAATAAAGCTACTCTTTGTTCAGTAAAGGAAACGCCCTCAAAAATCAAATACATCTCTACGATTTCAATGCCAAAATATTCGGTAGCTACGATATCAATCAACCAATTAACGACGTCTAAATGAACTGTGGAAATCTTTTATACATTGTTCACCACGATAAACTCAGCGTATACAAAATTGACGTTTCCAAAAAAAACCAACTCTAAAAAATCCAAGAAATAGAAATGTCCATCGCTAAGGTTATCCCATTTGACTCTTATCTGCTCGTCAGAAAAGAAGATTCCTGTCTACTTTACGACAGAGATTTTGAACTCGTGATGAAAGAGCCAGTGGACTAATTAGAAAGTTAAATCAAGCTTTTTGCAGTAAACTAAAAACGATTTATCCTGAAAACCTAAAGTCACTCTGTATTCTGGGACATTGAAGATTAAAGTACCTAGTAAATCGATGGAATACCTAGCGTTTCCCCGTTGCTCAGCTAGTTTATGAGTGGTAAAATCGTGATCAGCGACAAGTGGATTAACGCCTATTCCCTTAAAAAATGAATTTAAATTAAAAAATGATAGTAGTATATCATGTCTGAAAAACCACCTCAAATATCAATTTATTGAATATCGGCAAAATAAAGATGTTATTCACAAGGGCAATCAAAAAAGGGAGTTATCTGCTCACTCACTGAGGTGGCTTATCTTTTTCCTACTTTTTAGTCTCATTCTTTTCCCGGTTGATATTATAGTATTTGAGAGTTTTGACCTCTGGCACCCCGCACTCCTTGACAAGAAAGGCACTGATCTCGTTACTGTGCTTCTTCAGCAAATCGAACTGATCATCTCGGTAGGTTGTCCATATTTAGACCCGAAAACGCTGGTTGTGCTTGGATGTGGTATCAACAAATCGTACTCCTCTCAAATATTCGCAAATTTCTAGGGAGTTACCCATCACCGCCATTATCAGATTACGATAGATGTTTTATACGGTCTACTACTTAAACTCCTTAAAGACTTGGAAGTTGAAATAGCCACCCTTGTCATTATCGCCCCATTCCCAGGTGGGCTAGGCGTCTCCGACAAAGAAGTTGACAGACTCGATTTTTCTCATTTAGTTGTCTATTTTGTATTTGGTGTATTTTCCGGACTAGGGGTCGGGGAAAAACTTTCTGACGTCGCCGAGGAATGTTTCCCTGAAAAAGTAGGCGAAGTCATCCCACATGGCCAATTTCTGGACCAGAATAAGGTTCTTGCCCCAGCTGTCTTCTTTTTTGTTTCCAGAGGAGAATGACAGCCAAACTCCCCATTTATTGAATAGTTAGTACTTGTTCAAAATCATTATAATCCGACCACACCTTTAATCAACACTTTAAATAAATAACCGAATTAATTAATTACTATTTCAACCCAATTCTCCCAATAATAAACGTCTCAATATTTACCGCCCGATGCCACCACCTCTCCCTCAAATTTGCCCATCTTCACATTTTTCCCTCAATTATTTTATTATAATCCAATTTCTCAATGCCTAAACTTAAGTGGGACTCAATCGCAAAGCATGCCTAGCAAGGGGACTGCTGGATCGTCATCGAAAAACGAGTGTTCGACGTCTCGGACTTCCTCCCAAAGCACCCAGGCGGACGATGGATCATCCTAGAATACGGCGGAAAAGACGCAACATCTCGATTCCAACAGACTATCCACTCTCCAGTTGCAGTCGAGATGATGGCTGATTATTACATCGGATAACTGGACTAATGAGCATGAATGATACCTATTTCTTGAAAAAAACTAGTGAAATTAATATATATGAATCAATTTTAATCTGAATCTGCCTCGTGTGATATTCTACTCCTGGTTGATTTATCCGTCATCACACAGTTCAAATTGAACGTCGTCTGCTCCCTTTTCTCTATCGGTATGTACTTTCGACTACTATACCCCGTGTAATTCTGTCGGGGTCTCACCAACTTCTGCTACTTCAACTGGACGAACTAATTCCAGTGCGCAAGCCATCCAACTACCCGAGGAATCATAAATAGCACCGGAAACATGTCCGTTGGAAACTTCAACGCTCGATAAATAATCCCGCAGTAAAAATCAACGTTGGGAAACAGTTTCCGCTATATGAAATAAACATCTTTCCTCGCATAATTTTCGAGCTAAAACGCTATCTATATTATTGACTCCGACCCAGTAATCGAAAATATCTGTTCTATCACCTCCTTCACTATTTTAACCCGAGGATCATCATTTTTGTACACTCTATGACCGAATCCATAAAGTAGTGCTTTCTTATTTCGAACATCCTCTATAAACTGGGGAATATTCTACTTTCTCCCAATGCTCTATAGCATCCTTAACACAAACTATGAATTCCTTCCATGTCGAGCCCCCGAAAGAGCACCTGCCGCTCCAGCAATAGAAGTATACACGTCAGTTCCCGATGACGACAAATGCAGCAAAGCAGATGTAGAGCAATTCATCTCATGTTCTGCGTATAAAATAAATAAGATTTATAGAGCTTTTGACATGACTGGATTTGGCTTGTAATCCTCTTCGTTGAGTCTGTCAACCATATACAAAAAATTCTACACATAAGACAGAGTTTAATGGGGCACGTTGTAATCCCTTCCTACTCTATGTCTGTAGGCATTCGCTGCTATGGTGGGCACTTTCCCCAAAAGTCTATATATGCACTGGTTGCGAATTTTTCTATCCAAATAGATTTTGTCTCCCTTTATTGAGGGATTATGCTCCGGATAAAGAGTAGACAATGCGGCAAGTCCACTGCACATTATCCCCATAGGATGCGCATCGAATCGAAAAGATTTCATCATTTTACTAAGATCCGTATGCAAAAAAGAGGTTTCTCTGATTTTCCTCTGAAATTAGTGGTACGTTTTTGGCGGAGGCAACTACCCATGGATGAGCAAAAACGCCACCTCCAGGAAATTGGCCTTTTTGCAAAGCACCTATATCTAATAGCCTCGATACTCCAAAATTCCGTGATTTCCGTCAATATAGCTAACCTTAGAGTTGCAGCAGATAGTATTCGTATAGCCGGGATCATAGGACCGCAGCATTTTTTTCCGATAGTTTATCTCACTGAGTTAACATGATTTTATGAAGTTCTTGTTCGTTGAAAGTTAGACTTTTCTGTTGGTACGACTATCTGTGATGGTTATCGAGTCTTTTTTCTTGACAGTCCTTGATTTTCTGAAAAAAAGAATGTGGTTTGCCACGAGATCAAGTCTGTTCATAATCGATTGCACAGATTCAAAGGAAGAGCTATTATGTAATAACTCGCGAAAAAATAAGTTTAAAAAAGGTTTGGATATTACCTTTATAAACTTGTTTGTTTGTGTCCAGTTATAGAGTTTTCACAATAAAATTGTGGAAAACCAAACTGACTGCTTTTCCAGTTGACTGATTCGTGTCTAGCGACAGTTTTCGTTCTAAAAGAAGTAATTTTTAGGTGATACTATCACAACCGTAATAGGTGCATTAATGTATTTATTTTTAAAATAGGCTGTCGTTGAGATCGGGACCTCAATGGGAGTTAAAAAATGATCAAGAATACTTAGCTTTGTGCGCATGACTGACTGCTTCAAATAGTTTTCGCAGTTGACTCCCTCCTATTGGGACGGCAAATTAATCGCTCCCGAATTTAGTGTGAATGGTAACAATTAAAAA
>JAOWAT010316396.1:0-14553 GCA_028571025.1 Longipedia americana
TGATTTTATTTTGTTGTAGTTTTGCTATTTTTAGAGGAGATTGTCTTTGGTGAATTGGAGTTAACTTTCGGCTTTCATGAGCTTGGAACTGGTTTCCAGGTTCTAACCACGAAGGGACTGTATGGTCTTGGAGTAGGAGCTGCATTTTTCGGAAATTTAGTTGAGTTCTTATTCGAGTTTCTTTTTGTCTTCTTCGAGCTATGAATTGCTGAAATTTTAAACATGATGGCTGCTTTTGACACTCTTGACTTCAGAGTCCTCTTCAAGGAGTTAAATTTGTTTCTTATAGTACGAAACTTTGTCTTCGAGTTATTTGACCTTGCCATCTGCGTGTTATTTCTGCCTGACAAGGGTGAAAACCTCATTTTTCTTGGTTTACAGCTAGTCTTCGAGTTTTTCGTTATCTGACACTATCTTTTGAATGTCTTCGTTGCGAGGTTAGTATTTGCTCATGGTCATGCTTTTTTCTTGGAGGATTTATTCGTGATTGTTGAACAGTCTTTATAGTTACTAGATTTTTTTATCTTTGGTTTAGAGAATTTGTTCCAGTTTCTGAAGCTTGCTGGTGACCCCGTACAGTTCGCACTATTTTTACATCTGTTTTTTCTCGCCTTGGTTACATTTATTTTAGAGTTCATTGATAGAGTTGCATCGTTCGTTAAGTTATTTCTATAGTTTTTCAATGGTTTTTATATTTCCATCGCTTTTCTTCTACACATTTTGCAAACTGATCAGTCTGTTTTGAAGGGAAATGTTTTTTTGATTCAAAGAGTAAATTTCGTTATCTTTTTCGATGAGAAGTTTCTCTATTTATTAGTATTTGGCTGAGAAAGCTTTGAATTTAATTCTTTCTTCGCTTATAACCAATTATTTTTCGGAAATTTTACGATTGAGTTCTTAGTCAGCGAAAGACTATTTCATCGAATGAACGCTATTACAACTTTGGAGTTAGTGAGTCTTTCGCTACTACTCTCTAAGTTTTTTTGTAATATTTTATATTTTATCTTTCAATTCCGAGATTTCAGATTCCCTTGTTTTAAGTTTCCTATCCAGTGCCTCGTTCTCCTAGTTTTTGGTTTTAATGAGTTGTTCATATTTGAGAGCAATTTCCTGAAACTCTTTGTTCTTTTTGGTTGTGTCTGAATTTTGACTGTTATTTTTGACTTGACTTTTCTTCAGGTCGGGTCTTGAATTTTTTCGGTCACTTCTGTTCAAACTCCTCGACTATGATCTGCGAATGCGATGCTACCGTATAACTTTTGCGGATTTCCGATCCTAGTTGGCCTATCTGACTTGAATTACTAGATTCCTGAGTCTCATTTAGTTGCGTTTGCAAGCTTTTTCTACCCCTAGCATTTAATTCCGAAGATAAGTCTCTAAAAAATTCGATAATTGATTCTATAGTATAACTTTGGAGTTCTGTGCGTAAATCTTGAATCTTTGTTCGATATTCTGCAGTTTGTGATTTTAATGTTCTCTTTTTTATAGTCGTTTGGCGAGCTCTTGAACTTTGTCCTTTTCGATTTTGAGCATTGATTCTAAATGGGAGTTTCTTCTGTGGTTCTAGTATTCAACTGCGCTGTGATTATGTAGTTGAGTCGATAATCTTTTGGATGATACGGGGGATTTAGATTTTGCGGATAAATTAGAATTGCCGAAATTTTCCGTTTCACTCCCACTGCTTATCCTTGGGAAATTGTGCTCGAAGGGAAAGTTTTGAGATAGTCTTTTGGCTCGGAACTACATCGGAATTTCTCTCTAATTGTTAGGAATCGAAGCAGTTTGGTAATTCATGATGGGAGGTTAGAAATGGTTTTACGGTTAGCTTTATTAGTAGCCTTATTATTGATCACTATCTTCTGGAATGTAGGGTCCTTTCTTCTTGAAGTTGAAGGCATTGTGTATTTTTTCAATGATCTTCTAATTCTTGTTTTAAACATCGCGTATTTTCTTCTTTAGTTCCTAAAACTCTGAGTGCAATCCCGAAATTTGTTTAACTCTTTTTTTCGGTTATTGTGATTTGTAATCTGGGAGGTTGTTTTTCGGGGTGAGGTGGGTTGGCTTTATATGGACATCACGATCCATTTTTTCCTTCCTGAATTTAAAGTTATTTAGAATAGTAATCTCCGTAGACTGAGGTGATTTTATATTATCGCAAATCATGATATGAGGGAATCTTTATTTTCAGTATTAAGATGCTTGAAAAAAAATTTTGAGTGATCGATACTTTTAAAATCAGACGTTCGCATCGGTTTTGAATTTCTTTTCTGTTTCGGCATCATCTTTTTCAATCGTACTATACCGGATCGATTTGGTGTTCATCTATTTGGACTTTTCGCCTGACCTTGGGGTGAAATACTCTGTTTCCTAGTTCTGGACTAGGAGTTCTGAATTTCCCCTTTCGTTTCTAATGGTGTGAGTCTTGAGTCTTTGTTCTTCTCTCTGATGGAAATCCTTTTTGGGTTAGACTCCTAGCACTTCTTTACTGGCAAGGTTTGACTGGTTTGCTGATTTCATGGATTTTTCTAATCTGCCTGACAGAGAGTCCGTAGGGATTTTAGCTATGTGCTTGCTATATTTCCCGGGTGATCTACTATTAAGGAATAGTTACACATTCATGAATTGGGAGGACTTTTTCTAGTAGTGTCCAAGTTGAGCCTTGAGATGATTGATTTACTAGTAGAGTTATTTTTACCGGTTGCCCCTCGAGAGACTCGAGGAGAGTTGGTTACGGAGGACTTTATTTGAGTTTTAAAGGGTTATTATTTATGCTAGGTAGTTTTAGTTCTTTTACTCTATTTCTTTGAGCATTTTAAGGAATTACTTTTGTTTTGCTGCCATTATTTATTCGATGCCCTATTGAATTTTCCTTTGTCTCGCCCTTTAATCGTTGTCTTTTGTCTAGTTGTTTCTCATGAATTCTGCAAGTTGGATTTATTGGTCTTTTCGGCCTTTTTCGATTTCTCTGTCTTTTTCAATAATTCTGCTTTAGAGGATGAGTATTTTTTAGTTGAGATATTTCTTTTAGTTGTTTTCCCTTTTTTAGAGTTCGGTCATCTTGTGTTCGTAGTTTTGTTTTAGTTTTGTGAACTAGTTATTGGTCTCGTTGTCTTTTTTAAGGGCGTTGACTTCCCTTTAGTGCAGTTAGCTTTGCAGTTTTTATTGGAGGTTTCGCATTTATTTCTAGTTCTGTCTCTACCGACTGGAGAGGGTTTATCTGACTTCCTTGACAGTTGCCTAGAGTTATTTGATGTTTTCGAGAAGGTGTTTTTACCGGATTTACGACTGCTACAGTTTGGCTTTCAGACTGACTATGGCCATCTAGTCCTCGCGTATTTTCCCCAGAGATTCTTACTTTTGCTGACTCATTGAGCTCTGAGCAAGTTCGATTTGTTTCAGGATGGTTGCGTTTTTGCTTTTAAGGGCTTGGATTTCGTTTTGTTGGCTTGAGGATTCATTTCGTTTTTATTAGCGGAGATCATCCAAAGTTTTCTTGTGATCTTATTTCAGTCTTTGAACTTAGCGTGATTGTTCGGATTTGAGTTCTTATTTCATGCGTTGAATGGTTTAGGAATATTTGGCGTGTCTTTTATCGCTCTATTCCGACTGAAGGCTTTTCATTTAGACCATTTTTCTTTAATGCTCGATGTTGATGGATGCGATTTCTTACCTATGCTAGTGTTTTATTTGGACAACAATTTCTTTGTAGCCCCTCTAAGTTTCCTACAGTTTGCTTTTGAGTTAGTTCACGACGTTGGTTACGGAGCTGTATTATTGTCCGAGTAGATTCTTTTCTCTTTCTGTTTTTTCCTTGTACTTTTCCAAGTCTGTGGAGGGTATCATTTTTTCCATTTGCTCGTGGAGCTGCCAGAGTTGGTTTTGTAGTTGTTCGATCTATTTCTTGTGGTTTTCGGAAATTCTATTGACCTATTTCTCGGGGACCATGCTTTTTATCTTATTTTGGAGAGCTTCAACATCGTTTTGAGTTCGATCTTTCAGACTTGCTACCTTTTTGGCCTATTTCTATTTTTGTTAGATCAGGGCATTGAGTCTTGAAATTTCTGCTTCTTTTTTGGAAATTATGGCAACTTCGTTTTTTATTTATTTGTCTTTGTTTAAAATTATATCATTCAGCTATCCAATGTATGTATCTCGTTCTTCGACCTTCTACTTCCAACCTTTCACTTATCTTTCATGCTTTTAGATTGTAACTTTGATGCTATTCTATAATTTATGGATCTCCTTTTCGTGTAACTTTTGCGAGCTGTTTGAATTTTTTTAAGCTTAGATTTTAGTTCTTTCCAGATTTCCTTATATTTTGTTCCTTTCATCATTAATTGCCTTTAACTCCTTCTGAAGTTTGGTATTGGTATCGATTAGAGTCCCTATTTACTTTTACTTGTTTTTAATAGTTGCTGAGAGAAACTTGGCCTATTTATTGAGACTATCCACAATTATTTGATGTTCAGTGTTGTTTTTTTCAAGGTTTTTCTTGTGAATGTTTTCGGAACTTGTCACTCTTTTGAGATTTTCTGCTTTGACATTTTCGATCGTGGTTTCGAGCCTGACCCTGTCGTTTTTAACTGTTTCCAGCTATCTGGATATGGAGTCGTTTCTCTTGGTAAGCTATAGTTATTTCATTTTGAGTTTGTTGTTCTAATCTTTGAGGGAAACAATCTCTTTAGAGCTTTGGGTATAGTTTGACTGGATGACTCTGTTGAGTTACTCTTTGACTTTGGAAATTTCCTTAAGACTGTCGGTTTTTCCAAGCTAGATTCTTCTAGCATAGTTGATCATTTAAGTTTCGAAGTTTTTCTTGACTTTTTGCAGCTCCGAACGAGTTTACTCGTGGGACTTGGTTTCTTTGGAGAGTTTTTCCTGGAGATCTTTTTCCATTTTGGCAGATTAGAGACTGTGCTGTGATTTGAGTTACTTGAGTTTGTGTTAGAGTTAGATTTTGAATTTTTACTTTTCGCCGTCCATGACAGATCTGTACTGTGCCTGGATTTCCTTATGCATTTCGTTTTATTTGGCTTTGGAGACGTTGGCCTTATCAGCTTTGAGTTTGGTGAGTTATTTAGAATGGGTATCTTTGACCATTTTCATTTAATGTTCTTGGACGTTTTTCATTCTTTTGATTTAGGCTTCTTGCTAGTATTTTAGTTTGTTGAGTTGGGCGGTCATGATTGCGAGTTACTTTTCGGCAGCATGCATCCGATTTTAGTAGTCGGATTTTATGGATTCGATGTCTCGGTTGTGGTCGATTTTCATTCTGTTCATGGCTTATTCGTAGTGCTTGATGTTTGCCTCATTTATTTTTGTGATTTTTAGTATTTCGTCACCTTTTTTGGCCTCCTATTTTATCTTGCTGTTGAGTCTTTAGTTTTAATTGGTAAGCGAGCTGATTTTTTTTACCTGCTCTGCGATTTGTTTCCCGATTTCTGTGCCTTATCCGCCCCTTTTCTTCAAAAGGTTACCGTAGTAACTGTGAATTTAATTTATCCTTTCGGTGACCTATTTTTGTGTGGTGTAGAGACGCTGACGGAGTTACTAGTTTTCCTAGTCCATTTTGTTCAGTGCTAGTTACATCTCATAAGTTATTTTTTTGACTTTGTCGATGTCGTTTGTGGTGGCTTTGCTTGATAGCACACTTTTCCAGCGTTAGCGATCTTTTTTACTCATCGAGGAGATTGATTGTTTTTTTTTATCAGTGGTGAAGTGATTAAATATATTTTATGCCTATTTATTGGTGGGTAAATATAATTTTTCATAGTTAGATTATTAAATTCGCAGAAAACTCGGTAAACTTAGATAGTTTGTCACATGTTTCGATTTTTTAGAGGGGCGAGAGACTATAAGTGGGGTTTTCGTTAAAAGTAATCTTTTTTGTCGATAAAGAGATTTATACAAAAAATCGTTCTTACAATGAAATTCTCGTTTTTTGACAGCATATTCTACAGCAAACATTCCCGTTTATTGGAATGAATAGAAAAAAAAAAGGAAATAAATAAATATTTTTGTGACGTGCTTAACTTCAGTTTTTTGTAAATAGTTTAATTATTACTGGTTTTGGGCAGTATCAGAATGTATTTCGACTGAATCAGTCCTTCTATTTTATAATTTTAACAAACTTAATATTTAATAACTATTCTGCAGGAACAACTCTCAGAGAGGCTTGTAAATAAGAGTTTCCATCAAATTGAAAAGATATTCTATACGTTAAACAATTCTAGCATTTTAGCGAAGGGAAAAATAACCTTCAGATGCAAAATTCACGACAGAAACAGACCGTAATACCTAACAATTCCGGAGTATCTACGCAGAAAAACTTTCCAATATAGTCTCAGTACATAATCAACAACAATGCACATTTGCCAACTCGAAATACTTTACGGCCATCTAATTCTGCAGTCGACGTGGCTTCTAATCATTGTTTGAGCGGATGCTGTAATTGTTATTTCATGAATATGACTTGTTGCTGTTTACAAAGTCATTATCGCACTTGCGTCCATTATGCAAGTACTTGTCCGCATTGCAAGGATTATCCGGTTTAGGAGGAGCAAGTTGATTAGAAGTGTTAGAGGGAGTATGATAATGTCATGAGAGAGTCTCTGGAAAAGTAGAAGAAGCTAGATAAGAAAATTGAGATTCTGAACGAAATTTTGGAAAGAAGAGGTAAGTAGAAGGAAATGAATAGTGAGAGACAAATACCTAAGCTAAACTCTGTACACTTGACGAGAGTAATTTTCTGACAGTAATATAGACAAAATTGGAGAAATCGAGACAAAACTCAAATAGTCGTAAATCGCTGAACGGGAAAATATGGAAGGAAAAGGGCAGTTTTCGTTCAAAAAATGGTTTGTCGACTCAATATTCGCGCAAGACAAATAGTAGAAAGTTGGGCTTTGATGAGTATGGATTATACTCGCCAACTCATAGAGTTTAGGTTATCAAAATGCCCAAGGAGTCTCATATTTATAATGCTCGGAATACTAGCAGATAGCTGCCGAGAGTGAGATATCCAACTTTGTCCCGTTAGATTTATGAAGACGCCTATCATCGTAATTTAAGACACGAAAAAGATCATTTATAAGGGACGTTTTCCTTGCAAGATCGGCTGAGAAAAGAGTATATGAAAAAGATTGTTGACAGTACGAGGAGAGGGAATAGCAAAAAGTCTTTACAAAGGTTTAAATCTTTGTGAAGAATGGTAAGGGAAGGGATTTCATTTTTCAAACGTTAAATTATTGCAGGTATTGACTCTTTGTTTTACGTGTTAAATGTTTGTGGGTTGAATATTGCAGGTATTGACCCTTTGCTTTACGTATTAAATGTTTATGAGTTGAATTTTGGTGATATCTTTGTATAATTAACATTCAGGAAAATAGTTATTCAAACTTCCGATTGGGTATAGCAGGAGAAAAGAATGTCATAAGTGGAAAACGTGAGTCAATTATATGAAACTGTGACTTTTGTAGAGGTTTTCTTCTTGTTTGTATTCGAGGCGGTGGCGTACTATCTCGAGATATGGCCTCATTTTGAGAAATAGAAGATGAAGGAGGTTGAAAATGAGGCGGAGTGGAATCGAAATCGAGGGTATACGATTGCCGACAAAAAGAAGGAGCTCGATGCTGAGAAGAGTGCAGTTAGTGAGCTGAATCGGGAAATCTCCGCAATTGAAAAGGAAGTCACAGACAACGACAGGTAAGAAAAAATGTAGGAAATGAGGGACTAACCGAATAACTAGTCCAAAAATCCCGATGCGTAGAACGCACCTTAATAAAAATAGCCCGAATCCCAAAACAAGGTATGACATCTTTTTAAAACTGTAGTAAGGACAGTAGCCTGCCGAGATGACTTCGACTCAGTTATCATTTTTGAATGCTTACCTTTTGTATCAAAAGTTTATAAATGAGCACACACCAGTGATACTAAGTACGTTAGTGGTGGGTTTTTTGGCAAATTCGACATTGGTTTTTACACTGGCGTGTTACTTTTGTTATCTGTTTTGCAATGTGTTGTTTGACTTTATTCAGGTGGAAGAGAAGTTGAGGGACTAGTATAAGAGGGGTATTGTGGTGAGTCGTTTGGTGAAATTGTTGTCATCCATACTGGTGATGGCGATTATCGTAAGTTATTGGACTATTGATGAGTACTGAGGTTTTTGATGATTTGATTTGACTTTTGTAAATGGATGAACTACTTTATGGGGATATATGTTTTTTTTAACTTATCAGGGTATTTTTTCAGCTAATGTAAAAAATCAGGTATAGGAGGTTTAGTCGGAAGTTCCTCTGATTTGTAGAACGAGGTCATTTTTTCTTATGTTGAGTTCTTTGGTGCCTTGGAAGATTTTGGTGTAGAGGGTTTTGAGTCTGGCTCTGTAAGCGTCCATGTTGTCTTTGAGCTATGCAACTGATTTTTAAACTTTCCTACTATTAAAAACACGTAAGATACTATTGGTTTTAGGAATCTTAGATCTGTTAGGTGCGAAGAGTTTAAATTCTATTTGTGATTGCTCGACTCTTTTTGGATTAAAGATCGTTTATTTTGGTATCGATTTTTTCTATTCTTTTCGAAAGATTGTCTCGGGAATTTTCGAACATTGGGAGTTTTTTTTGTAATTTAATTTTACGGGTTTGCTAACTTAATATTAACCTAATGTTAGTTCTCGTTTTATTGAGAAAAATTGAAATATATTCTTTCTGAAAAGTTGGAAAAGCGAGAATGGAAAAGACCTAGTAAACTGCAGGGAACAACCCAGAAGACTAAATTCTCCAGCAAGAGGCCAATAAGGGTATAGAATAACTTCAGAAGATGAACAATCATCAGAAATGGGAGAAAATCAGTTAAAAGCCTTGCGATATTTTCAAGTTGAAGATTGATGACAGGATAGCCTCGAAGGGAATCTCCAAATGTCCCTTTTCTCAGGAGAAAGTAGTATAGTTTTTGCTTAGTGATTAATCCAACAAACTAATGATTCCGGACGTTCAGGATTCCAAAGTTTTATACGAAAAGAATGGTGCATTCTAAGTTTCATACTATAGAATCCCTGGTTTTGCGATGGTTTCTGATCGCGATTTTGTGACTGTAGGCACTATAAAGGAGATAGGCGGTGTTATCTATATGGGAGACAGATTTTGTTCTTACCAATATCCGGAAGTGAAAGGAGTGGTTCGGGGAAAGATTCACTGTAGCGGATTTATTATTGAGAAGGTGGATTAAGGCAATTGCGTTGTGACGTATATTTCTTATGTTGATATGGGAGGTTCGATTCCAAATTTTGTGGTGAATTCAATGGTGGAAAGTGAGGGAGAGTTGGCTGTGAAGGTGGGATAGTGCATGAGCAAGGGGTAAATAAAAAAGTGACATTTTAACCCGTTAAATTTTTATTATTTCTTCCACTTTTCGCAAAAAAGTTTATTGTTTATATTTTTTGGAAAAAAGTCATTTATAAAAAATGGCGACTTTGATAATACCGGAAGACCCATCCCCGTCAATTTCGGAGATTATAAAGCCTACGAATTCGAGGGGAGGACTGTTCTTGGGCAACTACAAGGGTGCGGGTGATAAGCAGCTGTTGAGGAAGCACAAAATAACAGCAGTCATAACTCTGGGGATGTAGTTGGTTCCTCCGAAAATTGAAGGTATTAGAACTCTGTGGATACGAATAGAAGACAATCCTTTGAGTGATTTGTTAAACTAGTTTCCAAAGTGTGTGAAATTTATAGGTGAGAATAGATCTTCAGGGAATGTGTTTGTACATTGCAGAGCTGGGATAAGTCGTAGTGCAACGGTGGTGATTGCGTATTTGATGTATTCGAAGAAGTACTCTTTAGAGAAGGTAAATTTGTAAGTTGAGTGTAGGCTTTCAAGAGGACGAAGTAAAGGAGGGAAGTAGTAAATCCCAATGCTGGGTTTATGATGCAATTGGAAGCTTATCAAATTGGGTTGAAAGGGAAGGATCATGAGAAGTATGGGCTGTCGTTGGATAAGAAAAATGTGAAAAATTGCGGAGAAAATGAGAAAGTGGGTAAAAATGGCATACCGGTTTCAGTGTCAATGGGGAAAATTAAAAAGGCTCGCTTCAATACGGATGCGAATACGGGGGCTAGAAATTGCAGGGGAAGTGAGATGGTAATTTAGAAGACTCTTGCGATGATTCGGCAAAAAAATTGGTGTTAAAGAAATCAAAAGAGTGTTCTTGGAAAGAAACAATTTATTCAGTACTGATATTTTGAACAAAAAAAAATAGTTTTCCTTTTCCAGTACAAGAAAGTTTATTTATGATTTTATTAATAAAGAGTAGATAAGCTATTTCCCTTAATATTTCGACAAAATAAAACAGTGGGAACGCATGAATAAAACTTTGGAAGGACAATCCAAGAGAACGATCGTCTCAAAAAGCAATCATTATGTAGTAAAAAACGGGAAGTTGTCAACTCGCGAGTAACCTCCAGAGGCTGTGAAAAACTACAGATGGATACCAACTTCAGACATAAACAAGCCAGTGCAGGAAGACTACTACAAAGAAACAGTGAGAAGATTGTAAGGATAGTTAAAAGAATTGATGCAGACATTAAAGCAGAAGTAGGTCTAGTGGACCAATAAATTTTAATAGCAAAGCAAGACACAGAGTATGGGAAATTCATACAATTCTTACGATCTTACGAGAGTGAAAAATGACTATTAGTACCAACTGAGGAGAGTCGAAGAGAAGTTGAGGCAAAAAGAGGAGGAGTATTGGAGGAAGGAAGGACAGATTAGACAGGATTGTTAACAAAAAGTGAAAAATTTTGACGAAGAGATTAGGAGGAGAGAAATTGCGCTTGCAAGTAGGGAGAATTAGTTGAGACAGATGCAGAGTCAGCATTCCAAAGAACTAAGTAATATCGAGGAAACGATCAGAGAAAGAGACAGAAAATTGACAGAAAAAGACAGACAGATAATTTTAATAAGGGACGAATATGAAACAAAAATAAAAGCTATCATTGCGGAGCAAGAGGATGTGGAGAAGCTAACTGATTCCCGGAGAAAGATATCGTAGGGACATCTGAACAACATAACTGAGCAGTTAAGACATCGCGAATTGTAGTTGTCTGTGAAGTAAACGCAGCTGAGAAACTAGCGTTAAAAGTATCAGAAATAGTTGCAGGAGGTGTATCAGAAGCTAAGAGAGGTGTAACTGCAGGTGGGATTGCAATAGAACGAGATAAGAGTGAAATAGACCTAGTTGAAGGAGAAATAGCTGGAGATAAGTGGGCAGAAGTAGGAATTGGGGAAGAAAGATAAATTGATATAGTATCAGTTGGGGGTTGTTGACAGGTTGATATTGGAGATCTAGTAAAAGGAGAGATAGGAGTAAGACAGGGAGCAAATGGAGAATCTGGAATATCGGCTGGAGGAGTTTACTGACGCGTAGGAGTCCAATGTTAGGACCAATTAGTTCTATAGTTGCAATCAGACTCCGAATCATGTCTCACCCAGGGAACAGAGAGTAGTTGAGAGTAACATCATATCGATGAGTCATGATCCCGAGGTTAAACCAGACTAGAGCGAAAGAGGGAAAGGGTAGATCAGCCCATTATCTATTGAAAGTCATGGCAGAATGAAGTCTGTCGGTTCTTTGGAGTACAAGACTCCTGAAAGACAGACAACTAAGTCTGCCTCGACTGGTGATATTTTTGGAGACAATTTTCCAAGTGCAGATGATATTGGTGACTCCAAGGTATCGGACAAGTTAACATAAAATTTGAATACCTGGACATAGTGGGCATCAACCAACAATGGTGCGTCTTTCTTTGCTGATTTCCTCGGTAGTGAGAAAAGTCCATATAAGCTTCCGAAGACGAATGAGGATGAGCTATTAGATTCTGGTTCTCGAAGCGGCAGTCTTTTGGGTAAATTTTCTGATTTAATTGAATGATTTACCTTGTGAATGATGATAGATAATGTCCCAATTTTGTAAAATTCAATGAAATATTTAAAAGCAGACATGAAGACAATGAACCATCAACGGATTTTCGACTGAATTTGGATTCAAAAAACAAAGAAGAATAGAATTAGGAAGATAACCAGGGCGATGAAGCCGAAGATGACTATTTTGGTGATACATTTTTTTCGTTTCATTTTTTTTTAGAGCTACTTGGAATCGTGCTACAGTTGCATTGATAGCGAGGACATCATTTCTGACTTTTTTTATACGTTCCCTAGGTCACCAATATTGTCGACGATTCTGCCTACATTGTTCTTCATGATTCCTTAAAGTTAAGTGACGTTGTTGCTTATTTTTTAGAACTTCGAATCGTTTGCGTTGAAAATTCTGATGAGTTATGCTAATTTCATTTTTGTTTTTTAGGGAGTTTGTCCTTTGGCGTTCAGTTAGTTCCCTTTGGTGAGAAGGGTGTTAGCTAGCGACATATTGGCAGATTCACTGACAATGAGTACTAAATGAGCTTGAATGTCTAAATATATAGAGATATACCATCTGACTAGGCATTAAAAACTTTTCCATACCAAACTCCGTTTGAGGTTTGTTCGTAGTTGATATTGATTGGAATTCTGCCTTTGAATATCTTGTCGATTTGTTATTTGAGTTCGAAATTGAGAAACGATGATTGCGAAGGATTGGCATATTACGATATTGGCTGGTCATTTTTAGGGGCGATGGCGTAACACTTAACTTTCATTTGTGTTTGTTTTACGTGATTAGAATATATTGAGAGAGTACTAAGAAATATAACCATTATCAATTAAATCACTTCGACAAAATTTCTATTGACTCTTCGATACCTTAAGCTTACGAATATCTTTATCTGTAAGTCTACAAGGATGAGATCGATGATGACAGGTTGGAAGATAGCTATCTGTGAAGTTTAGAATCAGAAACAACGATAATGCCTCTGTCTCGTAGCTATTGAGTTATTTTTCCGCTTATATTGGTGTGTTTGATGTTTACAAACTTGAGTTTAATTAAATAACTCGCGATTTAATCTGAGAATTGGTCATTGAAACCTAAGATGGAAATATGAAATTACTCAGATCGAGTGAGTGGAGGTTAATAAGGGAATCTAGGATTTCTCTGAGATCCCTGACTGTTAGTATACATTCATATCCTTTATTGAACGAGGAAACCCCCAATTTTTCAATTTTCGGACAGCTTTTTAAGATAAAGTGTAAAATTTCGATCGAAAGCAAATTATTCCCGATATTTAAAGTTTCTAGCTCTGTGAGTTCTGAGATCTATCGAAATCCTTGTTCGGTAACATTAACGAGATGTTCTAAGTAAAACTGGAAAGTACCAATTTCTAAGTGAGACAGACGAGGACATGCTATTCTAATTTTCGATAGAACTTAGTCTTTAACCCATTAATTGTAGGATAAGTTCAAAAATTGTAGGGAGAGACAAGCATGAAGGAAGGTAAAGAAAGTTTATCTTTCGATTCCGTTGCAACAAGCTAAGTCAAAGAGGAAAAATACTTAAAGTGAGGGATGTTAGGTTTATCAGCTTAGGGAGTATCTATGCTTGGAAGTGTCGATTCCCTCCAAAGAGGTGCAAAGCTGACAGATTTTAAGGTTGTTAGATATATTTGAAAGGTTCATCGGTAAAGCTGCTGCATGAGTCTGAATCAAGTGGCAAAGTACCTAAGACTAGAGTATCGAGCTGATTGTTTTTGATAGTTTACGTAAAGTCATCGAAATTAGAGATATCTGAGTTATAGCATAATTACTCAAAAGAACTAACTATTTGACAGTACACTTTTCCGATAAGGCATCTATAATGCCGATTGGTATTATTTTCGTTGATGAGTTGTAGTTCTCGTATTTTAGTTAGCCAAACATGACATTTCTCAAGCTTTCAAGTTTCGGCAGGAGCTCAATTGTCTATTCTATCTCGTGAGGTGATGCAAATTCACTTAGCCACACATTTTAGAGTTTTGAAAGTTTTTCTTTGATAGAAAGCAATGAGGCAACAGGAAGAGCCTTCTGAGAGGGGATGAGACAGAAAGTTTTGGAAAGTTGGTTGTTATCGATAAAGTTTTTGTAATTGAAGCCATAGTGGAAACTGACGAGGTGGTGAAGTTTGCCAACCAGTCGAAGAAAATGAGTTTTGTCTAGTTATATGCAGTTGGACAGAGTAATGTGTTTGAGTTTCGGTGGGAAGTACTCGATTATTTCGGAAAGAGCATCCTTGGAGCATTGGAAACAGTGGCTGATTTCTAGCTATTAAAAACCTTTGACTTTCTGGAATTATTCAAGGTTTTTTATTTGAATTGCGTTTTGATTATTAAATGATATTTTTAGTTTCTTTGGTTTTTCTTGAGAACTGTTTGCGATTTTTTCAAACGCTTCCTGTTTTTGAAAAAACGAGTTCGAGTTTTAGTAGAGAGCGCTACTCTTATTTTCGATAGATGTGATCGCGATAGCACTTTAATCGGTAGCTTACCTAATGCTTTAAAGATTTTAGATCAGAACTGGTCGCTTTCTCTCACGCATTCCAGAGTTTAAAATTGATGAACCAAGTTTATTTTTACTTAAAACATTGATCTGCTC
>JAOWAT010316507.1:0-14546 GCA_028571025.1 Longipedia americana
TTTCAGCTATATTTGAAGCATGTATCAAAGTATAGAGCAGTAAGGGTAAATTTACAAGAAACTATTGATCCTGTTTGTCCTAGATCGCATAATGCGAGTTTGACGAGTTTTCTTTGATTTTATGTAGGAGTTGGTCTATTCCCATAAGATTATTTTTCATTTTCTAATACACTCTTTAAAGCCAATTTGTGCTCATCCTGTCACAAAAATGGGTGTAATGTTTTTTAATGATAATTCTGATTGTGGTTTAGTCGTAGTCTTGCTGAAACTGAGTGTTTTAATGTTGAATGTTGTACGTTCTGGGGATAAATCTAGACGCAAACTGGCATCCTTCTTCAAGTCTCTAAGTTATTTTGTGCAAACCAATTTTTGTAACCATCCTGTTGTTTTTTATGTGGTTATAATATTTTCTTACCCTACCATGAACCTTTTTCTCCGATTCAAAACCTACGCTCCCATTTATTATCTTGTTTGAAGATTCATTTGAGCTTTTTAATCTTTATTTGAATTTCTGAGTTTGTACACTATGCCTCGACATGTTCTTTGCTTTAAGAAACTCATAATCCTATGGTGACTACTTGTAACTCCATTTTAACGTATATGCAGTGCTGGTATACGGAGCTTCTTTCCATTATAAGTGCAATAAAGTCCTTTTCATAAACTAGTCTCTGGAGTCGATGACAAAAATTTTTCCAAGGTTACTATTGGTTGTATTTCCCTTCTAATTTCGGTTAACAACAACGCTATGTTTTGGAGCTGATAATTTGACAATCTGGGAATTGGAATGCTCGATAGATTTTTTCGAACTTTAGCTTTTGATGTCAGTCAATTGACTATGCTACTTTTAGTTCGCATTTTTTTTTACTTAATAGGGGGGTTTGAAATATTTCTTGTGATTAGGATGCCTTTGGGCGATATTGCCAACTTCGCTATTAATAGTTCGTTCTTCTTTTATTTAATCACCTTCGGGAGGGAATACTTTTCCACTTTAACTTTCTCTCTTAGCATTTTTGTAGCTTCTTACATCTTTTTGGTTCATTCTGGATGAACCACGCGCCTAAATTTGCTTATTTACTGCTGAAGAGCGACCAAACTGAATCTTTTGGTTTCTAGCTGAAAGCAGATTGTTTTTATTTTGCCCACCTTTTGTAGGTATACTTTCAAAAGTGGTAGTTACGAAACTATTATGCTTGGATTTTTAGTGATCAAAGGATACTTTATGATTGGATTTTCTTTATATTATTGGAGTTCTGTGTCTTTGTTGACTCAGTTTCGTCTTTGAATTATCATCCAACTGAGGGTCAATGCAACTGGGATAGTTGTTCTCCCTTCTTATGTTTCGACATCCTTGTTACAAGTTGATAAATTTATTTCTTGTTTGAGGAGGGTTTAATTAGGCAATCTGTTTATGCATTTTAGAGCGACTGCTACCACTGCTGAGACTTTCTCTTTTGATTAATTTTCCGTACTACATGTCTAGCCTTTATCGGTTCTCGATATTCGAACGAGGCTTTATCTTTTGACTGCTTGGGATGATGTCTGTTAGAAATGCGTTTTTTGCATTTCTAACTTATTGATTGGAATCGAGAGGGAATTCGCGGTTCCTCAACTGAGGACTCAATGCATACCTATTACTTGATCGAAATTGTTTTTCGAGAGATCTCTTGATCAATTCTTCATTAATTTCTGGGTTAGAAAACTTTTACTTAGCTAGAGGTCTGTATTAACATTATAAAAATCTTTTTCGACGTTTGTTTTCCTTTTTCTCGAGGAATTGAAGGCTTTCTGCTTTCTGTCGTTCAATCTTTTCAGAGTTTACAGGTCGCCATCTCTTAGAACTTCAGGATGTTGGATGTATATTCTGGCCAGGCTGTTCAGCACTTGAAAGCTTCGCTGACGTGGAGTTACATTATTTTTAAGATTTTTTCTTTTCCTTTTAGATAGCATTTTTATGTTCAATTCCTGCTCTTTTGGCTACTCCTTTTGCAACGTGATTAGTAGCTAATCTGACTGGGTGTTGAGGTGATTATACAATGCAATCTAATCATCCATTTTCTATTTGAAAGGAACGTTGTTAATCCTTGGTTAATAAAAAAATATCTCTATTTATTGATTATCTGGGAATGTTTAATTATACAGTCAAAGCAAAGGCTGGGAATATGAGAAAATGCGCTTCTTCAAAGAACAAGAGTGGCACAAATAGGTGTTCCTTACACTACTCTCTCAATATTGGCAGAAAGTAGGGCAACTATCAAAGGTCTTCTTATGACCAAATCTTTGTGATGTGGCTCATACACGACACTATTACTAATTTTGCTAGCCCAACCAATTTTGATACACTATTTCATGAAAATACTGCCTCTCAATTTGCTAGAAGTTTCTTCGAAATAAGACCAATCATTTTCAGCAATTTCGGGTACAAAAATTCTAGTGTAATTCTCTTTTTGAGCATCGACTATATTTTTGATGAAGTGCTTAACGTAGAAAAATATGTTCATTTCCGGGTTAGTCTATTGCATCCTGATAAACTCGTCAGCTTCAATCATGAGAACTTTATGCTTGGGAACTAAGTTTACAAACACTCCAACTTCACTGGAATTGGATGTCTGGATTCTAGTAACTGCCTATTCGGGATGTATGATAGTGTAGTTCACATACTTTTCGTCGATGCTGAACGTGCATCTTTTCACTCTTTTCATAGGAAGAGGCTGTTCCAATTCGAAACTAATTTCAGTCACTGTTTATTAATTATTCGTAATTGTAAACTTGCTTTATAGTGACTATAAAAGAAGCTGACGCTAGGAAGGCGTTAGAGTTTTTTAGGTAATAGATTTTATTTCCATTTCTTTTTTTTAAAACATCAGAGCTGTGATTAAGAGTTAACGATGTTTAAGGTCGTCTTAAGTTTTCTCTCTGAAAATCTTAAGCTTTTCCTCATTTTTTTTCAAGTAATAAGCAAGGAGAACATTGGCTGAAACATGATTGAGATCTTTTCGGTTGTTAAATCCGTATCCTTTTTGTTTCATCAGCTATTCATGTATTTGAACTTTCAGATCAAATTTGACTCCCTTGCCTTCGGTTTAGAAAGAGTTGTCAACCTCTTCAAACAAATTTCTTCGGAGGACATATCTCCTGGTGAGAAGGCTATTGGCTCGTACATAAACTTCTCCAAGTCTTTTGCATTTTCCTTCGAAATCCGCAAAGTTTTTAAGAGTTTCTTAGTCTGTTACCTTTCCAAGCTAGAACTGGAACTAAATTCTATTGGTATTGGGATCGTTTTTAAAAAGGTAGCGACTGAAATTGAAAATCAAGTTTAGGAAGTTTTTCATATTATGAGCCATGAGATAGTCACAAATGTACTAATCCTATGCGGTGCTGTAATCTTTATGAAATAAACCTATCCCAACTTCCATGTTAATCTCGTTTTTTGCGACCAAAATTATGACAGAAGGATAATCTTTGGTATCTTTGGATACGGACAAGTTGTTGTTGAGATTTTTAATTTATTAGGAGGGAAGTTATTCGAAAGTTTACTTTATATAGTTCACAAACTACTCTTCCTTAACGAACTATTGGTAGACTTTGAGATGCTCCTATCCGCTAATATATGATCTGATAGACTATTGGTAGGAACGAATATCCTATTATAACTATTTTTTTTTCCTTTAAAGACTTTATCGTTATTTGAACGTTTCATTGAGTCCTCGCAGAATTTAATCATTGTTCGTAATTGTGTCAATATTGTCATCGTCGATCGAATTGTGCTGGTCAGACTACTACTATTGCTCCTAAATTTTTTGAATTTATTGTTTCTTTGGCGATTTTTTCAAGATCGAGGACTGGTTACTAATGTCAGATTTCCTCTCATGCTACTGATCCGAATGACTCCCCATATTGATTTGGTTTTTCTATTACAAAAATTAGTTATCTGCGATCTATTTCTTCCCTTTTTGAGACGACTATTCTCCATTTTTATCTTTCCAATTGGAGAGATTTCTTTTATCAAAAGACTTCTCTAGTGAACGCTAACTTTCTTTTGATTTGGATCTAGAATGAGATTTCACTGACTTTTCCTTCGATTTGTCGAGAGATTTACTAAATGACTTATTTTTAGCATGTTTTCTCTCGGATTTGACTGACCTTTTGGAGATGCTACTAAGATGCCCTTACTCTTTTGAATCGTCTGACATTTTTTGGCGAGATTTGGATCTATCCTAAGATGGCTAAGAATCACTATTTAAGCTCTCATGATCTTATCTCTTTTAGTTCTATTTCTTCATTTTCTTAATGTAAAACTGCTTATTTTTAACTTTTCTCCGACTTTATTCCTCGATCATCGCCCTTTCTTTTTCTTTTCTGGTTTATTCAAGGAGAATCACTCTCATTTTATTGATTGCCAGGAAATTTTTTGACCCTCTACTGTGTTACCTCATCGCTTTCTTCACATTGTCATACTTTTTAGCATGAACTGCTACATGATCGTTGATTGTCACTGGGGGTGGCGTTTAGTTTGATTCAACAGAAAGCTCTCTGTCGAAGTAGTCATCCTCATTTTTAATGGGAGGGAATAGCTGTCTTCTTAGAGACTAAATCTACTAGTTCTAGTATGCTTATCTCAGGTTCATCATATGACTCAGTATAGGATCGTCATTGACAGTTGGAACGAACTATTTTAGCTTCTGGTTTTCCATCAGCTACCTTTCAAAGTCATGGACTTGCTCGTTTTTTTTGTGCAATTAAGCAATAACCTACTTCTTTTACTTAGGGGAATACGAGAGCCTATTGTTTTCGGGGTATTCATGAGGATTGCTAAGGTAGTATTCGACGAGATTTTCCACTTTCTACTTGTCTTTAAACTGCTAGCTTTCCTAAATCTATTTATACTTTCTCTTCTGCTCAAGTTCCATATTAATCAGTCTTGAAGTTTTCCACTCTAGCTCTTTCTGTATTTTTTCCTGGTCAGCCAATACGTTTTCTTGCGTAAATCTACTTTAGTAGGGATTTTCCGAAAATTGATCAATCCTAGACTTTCCCAGAACCTTTTCTTTCTATTCTTTATCTGAATTTAACTCCTTGTTCTACACTCGATCTCCGTTGTTTTAAGTCTTCATATTTGCGCTTTGTTAATTTTGTTCAGTATTCATATGACTACCCAGCTATAGCTCTTTTAGTTAACGAGAATATTGGTCCTCGTCCTATTCGATGTTGACTTTGATGGTTTCAATTACTTTATTCTCCTAGTTTTTTATTCTTTCGATTAGTGACTTCAGTTTCTAATTCTGTTCGTCGATTTGCTCAAGTTATTTGGTGATGTCATCTTTGTAGTCGTCGATTTCCTTTTTTAGGATATTTTTCTGCAAGTCGAGCTATTCCTCGATAAAATGTTGCTGATTTTGCTCAATCTATTGCTCTTATTTCTCGCGGAGCTATTGTCTAACTTCTTCTTCAATTCCCTTTTTGATTTTCTATATTTCTATAATTTGAATCAACTACTCTCTTTTCGATACCTCCTCTTTCAACATTTTTTCCTTTTTTTTCTTTTAATTTTTCTAATGTTCCAATAGCTGAATGAGTTAAAATTAATTTTTCTCCATTTCTTTCAGAAATTTGTACTGCTCTGAAAGACTTTTTTCTTTAATCATTTTTTCTTATCGTTCGGATTAAATTTTTCGTTAAAGATGTTCTTTTTCCTTTTCAAACTTCAACTTCTGTCTCTCCATTTTGAGCTAATACTAATCTTTAATATTTCTGCGTAGAACTCTCATCTTCTATTCCATCTCAACCTTTTTTTACTTTTATTTTAGAATTTGCTACTTATACCTGTTAATCTGATTTTACGTGTTCTACAGTTTTCTTTCCATAGTTTTGTAATCCATGTCAGTGTTTACTGACTACAGTTGTAATTTTCTTTCTAGTATTTGCTTCTCCTTAGCTACTTCCATCAATTTTCTGTCCTTTTCACGCAACAACTGCGCATCTTTGTTGTCTGTAATGACTTGTTGGGTTATGATAGACTTTTTAGGCTTACGATTATCATAAACTATTTCGATAGTCTTCTTTGTGTTTCTAATATCAACGTTGTTTCCTCCCTTCTTGGATACTTTAGTGTCTTTTATTTACGGTTATTCGGGAATACTACTATTTTCGTGGTATTTTTGTGGAAATCTACTCGAACTCATTTTGAAAAGATTCATTGTCAAACCATTTCCGTAATTTTTTTTACCTCCTTATGTTGTTTTTCCCTTATCATTCCCCGGATCAGCTGTATACATTCTCAAGTTTTCCGCTCTTACCTGTTTCTTGGGTTTTATTGGACTAGCAGTTTACTTGTTCGAAGCTTGAGCTTTAAGTTTATCGATCACTTCTTAATATTTTTCAATTTTTCTTTAATAAACATTTTTTTCCTTGTTAATCTTTCCCTAGTTCTGATCCAACACTTTCTACATTTTGATCTTTTATTTATTAAGCTACCTTATCTGCTTTTACAAAAAAGCCTTTTCTTGTTTTTCCTTGTTCAATCTGTCGTTTAAAGCATTGAGCTACGGATCACTCCCCTTTCCCGGTTCTTTTAAGCTATAAGGAAGAGATCCATTTGAGCTTTTTTCTTTTCTCCGCCCTTTCTCGACTTTATTTCTCTCATCTATCTACTTTTTAAGCTACTTTATCTACGCCTAATAGTTTGAAAGTTTTGAAGACATCTTTCTGTTGTCTGCCAGTAAAATTTGCTCGGATTTGTGATCCTTTCGGACTGAAAAATCTTATTTTCGAAGGGATTTATCGAGTAATTTTTAAAGATGCATTTTTTATCTATTGAGCTATTTTATTTGCTTTTACAAGTGCTTATTTTCATCTTTTTACGCTCGCAATTGCTCTTTTTCCAATTCCTGAAACTACTTGTTCACAATACTCTAGTTCTTTTTGCTGTAAACTGCTTTGATCCTTGATTACTGCAGTGACTGACTGACCCTTGAATTCATGATGTCTCTTGACTTTTCGAGTTTGTTCCTTGGGGACCCAATTTATGACTCCTGCTATTTGATTTTTTACTTCAGAAGGTGTATTTCCTAGACACTTTCATTAAGTTTATCGTTCAATTTATTGTTTTCTTTCGAGTTTTTTTCCTATGTTTTTTTGAGAAGTCTTTATAGTTTTGCTTTTTGCAGCAGTACTTCTTTGAGCTGATTTTAAATATTCTTTTTATCATTTTTCACGTCTTACAATTCCGCAAAGTCGACACTCGAATTTTGTCTCTTTTTTTTCTTGTAACCTCTGAAATAGGGCAAGCTAGCATTTCGATTGTGTTTCCGATCAGTTTGCAACCCATCTACCCTAGCATTGCTTTAAGAAAGTTCATCGATAACCATTTCCTTTTTAGGTAAGATTTTAGAAGTGAGAAACTTCTAATTTCCCCTTTTTTCTATTTTTTCTTCCTTTTCATCAATTTCAAAGAGGTCCTTGTTGGACCCTGAATCACCTTTTTTGGGTTCTTTTTTTCGTTGGAGGCTTTTTTTTCTGTAGATAACATTGACATTTAGGCTAGACTTAGACTTTCCCAGCATTTTGCTCTCCGTCATGGTGGAATATTTGTTATTGCTATTAAATTTTTACGCAGATTTTCTGGCCTAATTCTTGTTGTACAGACTTTTCGACTTAATTTTTTCCTTCTGCTCGGCTATTTCTTTCGCTTTGTCCTGCTTGTTAGGAATTTGATCATTGAGTTACAGCAAATACCCTGCATATCCTTTGGTTTGGGGCTACATTTCTGCAAAAAATATTCTTTGGAAATTGGTATCTCTTTTGTTTGCCCTGGTCAAATTTTCAAAAAAAGGATCGGGCTTGTTGCTGAAATTTATTTCTCTTTTCAGAAAACTTTTTTTCAAATGTTCAGTATCTGTTAAAAGGTGATAAATGCAATGAATTCCAAAGTGAGGGAACACCAGTTTCATTTTTCTAATTGAGGGGAGATCGGATCCTTCCAGTTTTCTCAGATTTTAACGCCATTAATCAACTCTGTCCATTACTTCTTTGCTATTTAACCTTAGTGCGTTCATATTTTGTGCAAGGAGCGATATTTTCTCGTCCTCGACTTGTTTCACCTCGTCCAAATTCTTGCAGTTGATGAGAAGATCATTGATCAGTTTTTTGACGTTTGTAGAGACATTCTTCCCGGTGTTTATGTCACTGAATCCTTCAACCAAGGTCTGGGATAGCATGAAAAAGTTACTAAGGTGCTGCTCAGGTCGGTAAGGAGCTATGCTCTTTTGGCAAGTGTTGACGATATTTTGTGGTAATGGGAATTCGCTGTCATAATGCTTTCGATTTAGGCTTTGAAAACGCCGTCCAAGTTAGCAGGGGGTATTTTTTGGGCAAAGTGTATCAGGTAGTTGGAGTAAAAGTCGGGTATTTCTTTAAGACGACATATTTTGTTAAGATCAGCAATGATATCAGGAGGAAACTTCTTGCTTATGCTTTTGGCCTTGAAGTCCAACTCCTTCGACAGTTACTCCCACTCTTTTCTCATTTATTAGCTCCCAAACAGGGACTTCTTTTTCGATGTCGCGATTTATGGGAACATCTCTATATAATAAAATTATGTAACCCTCGGTCTAATACCCATAATGAATAACGACGATGACTCTGGTCCCGTAAAAATCATATTTTTAAACAATTAAAATTGTCCAACCATATTTTTTGAGAATTAATGGCATTATAAGAATTGAAAATGCCATACTTTATAATTCTCAAATTAATTTTTTACAAGTTGGCAGCAAAAAATGGATTTGACAGGCACTGCAAAAGCTTTCTTGGAGCAGTATTACGGAACAATGATGGGTAATAAACTTAATATTATCAACTTCTATACCAACAATAGCACTATGACATATGGCGGAAGCACATTCACAGGAACAAAATAAATCAAAGAGAAAATTGATTCTTTTGCATTCTAGAAAATTCAATTCAAAGTGCACTCTCAGGATGTTCAGCCAGGACCTATTCAGGGCAGTTTCTTGGTTTTCGTTGTTGGAGCTCTTCAAATGGATGGAGCTGATTCTTTCAACTTCACTCAAGTATTTAACATCTGTCCCAACGGTTCAGGAGGATTCTATGTACATAACGACATTTTCACAACTATGTGATAATTCGTGATTATTTGAAAATTCTATGTTTTTGTTACTTTCCCAGACGCATTATTCACTTCGTTAATCACTTTTTTTATTTTTCCCTAAAGGAAAAATAAATGTACCATCTCATTTCCCTTGCTGACTTGACTTTTTAAAAAGTATGCTTTAAAGATGACTTGTAATAATTTGCAAATTTCTACCCGAGTTTGTTGATAATTATAAATGGCAGATACGATAAAATTTGGATACTGGGCTTGCAGAGGTCGAGGACACCATTGCCGACTGATACTTGCTTACAGTGGTTTGAAATTTGAAGAGTAACAATACTCGTTCTCTGCACCGTAAAAGTGGTTCGGAAATGATAAGCAAAATCTTGGGATTGAATTTCCAAATCTCCCATACCTAATTGATGGGGATATAAAGATTTCTCAATCCTTAGCACTTCCCAAATATATTGCAAGAAGGTCAGGAAAGACCGATCTTTTGGGTAAAACTCCCAAGGACATGGCATTGGTTGATAACATCGTTTATATGTTCGAGGACATAAATGCACAGTTAGCACCACTAGCTCTGAATAAAAAATGGTAAGATGAACGAACATCAGTTTTCTACAAATTGAAATCAAAATTTCAAAAGATTGAAAACTTCATTATGCAGAATAAGTTTTGTCTTGGATACTTGACGATTGCAGATTTCATTATTGCCGAAGGATCTTATTACATTCAGAGGCACTTTTACGAAGAGTACGACCAATTTAAATCAATTCAACTCGTTCGAGAATCAGTCGAAAATTTGCCAGAAGTTAAAGCTTATTACGAAAGGAAAGATGCCATCAGAGATGATCTCTTCCCCCCAGGATTAGCCGCTATTCCAATGAAAATTAGTGATATCGGCCCCAAAAAAGTGATCGAAACTATCATCAAACAATCTGTAAAATCTCCGGAAAAGAAACCTAAAATTGAAAAACCGAACGAGAAACAGGATACCATAAAGATTTTGGCTATATCAGGCTCCCTCAGAAAAGCCTCCACAAATACAGGCTTGATTAGGGCCTGCATTGAAATGAACCACCCTGAACTCGATATTTAAATAGCTGACATCAGCACAATTCCTTTATTTAATGAAGATCTCGAGGCCAATACTCCTAAACCCGTGCTGAAGCTCAAGGAACAGATTCAAAACGCAGATGCAATCTTATTTGCAGTTCCTTAGAATAACTAAAATGTTTCCGCTCCTCTGAAAAATGCGTATGATTGGGCATCTCGAGGATAAACTCCGATAAAGAATAAACCAGCTGCAATGATGTCCAGCGGCGGAGGGAAAGGAGGGGCTACAGCTCAAGCTGTATTCAGAACGACAGTAAGGTTCTGCAAAATTAGAATGATGCAGGAGCCAGAAATCCTTGTTAGGAGATTCTCAGGAAAATATTTTGATCCCGACGGAAATTTGATTGATGAAGAAACCAGAGTTGCCTTGAAAGGTTTTGTAAACGCATTTGTGAACTTCGTTCGGTAGTGCAAGAAAGGCTAGTGATTCCATCTGTGATCCAATGAATGTTGCATAAGAATATCACGGTTTAAAGTGTTGAATTATTTAGAATAACCCGTAAATATTCTTTCACAATATCTGCTAATTTATACATTCCTTATGAAAGTCCGGGAGTTCCAAAAGAATTAAATCACCATTCCTTCCCCATCAAGAAGAAAAGAATGACTGATTTGTTTGGAACAAAGTTTAATGAAAAAAATAGTAATTAAAATACGATCATCAAACTGAAATGAACCCGATGAGGAAAGATACAATTGCAACGGCAATAATGTTGGTTTTTGTGAGAAGAGTATTTTTCTTTCCTTACTAAGAGTTCTTTGCCTGTATCGCGTTCTCCCCTCTTCGATTTTAACCGTTCCTTTTTGCTATTTCTTTGCTCGCCCGATATACAAGTTCGAGCTCTAATTTTTGCTCTTGTTTCTTAATGTTCTCAGCATCTGACTTCACCCATTGGTCGTAGAATATTTCTTACTAAGGTCGCTGAAACTATAGATTTCCGGACTAATTACTGAAAGACCTTTGCTATTTTTTTCCGAACTGTTGAGTATTTTCTGACTGTTTAAAAGTGGAAAACAATGGTTTTTCGATTTTTTTGAATTGCACTTGCCTATCCGGATTGAAGTGTCCTTAATCTTGTTTAGAACTTGAAAACTGAGTGTTGTTTATTCCTTTTCCTAAGGTAAATCTTGCTCCATTGTCTTTTTTCTCCTCATTAACCCTGACTTTGAGTCTTTAAGAATTCGAAAGCGTGATACCAGCGTTTGGTCTTTCCGGAACTTCACCCCACTGTATTTAAAATCTGTCTCTTGCCAAGTGATCCAAAGTCTCTTGGCCCCTTCGAGACAATATGAAGGTAACTTACAACGACTTCCCCCGTTCAATAACCTACTCATAGGGAGAAACTTTGTAAAAACCACGGTTGGATAACGAGGATCTGATTTTGAAATATAAACGGAAGGGAGAACGATTGGTGAGGTTTAATATGAATGGCAATGATTACTGTTGGGCATATCTCATGTGGAAAGTTATTTATTGCGGGAAGATGTGGAGATTTAGATTTTTCTCGTTGACCCTAGACGGAACATAAGAGTGTGACGGTGATTATCTATCTGGAGGGTTGATACTGATTTTTGATGATTTTTTACTCGAATAATAGGACGATCGAGATTGAGATCGAACGTCACGCTGAAATCTTTCAAAGGATGACATATTTCGTTTGCTTATTTATATTTATTTCTATGTCAACTTATTTATTTCAAACTCAAATCATTGTATGCTGAGCATTCGACTCAACTTTACGATTCCAACTCCTTCTTTATGAATACTTTTTACGACGATTCAAATATTCCGTCAGAGTCCTACTTCTTAACTGCAAAGTCATTATTCTCTTCGCCATTCTTTTGCACTTCCGGAGAGGGCTATTTTCTGAGCAATAAAGATCTCTTCATAGCTATTTCGAGCACAATCAGTTCTTCAGCGCCGTCACTTCTTTCGGAAAGTTATTTTCCACTTAAAGATAAATCCAAGTGGGTCAACCTTGGAGTTAATTCTTGAACCTTGAATTTGACACAAATTCTTGAGCAATAAACGAGAAGTTAACTTATGAAGGTATGCTCTAACACCCTCAAACGACTTTTAAGCTTACCAACAGTTGTTGAGCAACTGAAACTTTGCATGTTTGTCCCCATAGGGAGAATCTATCCATTGTACCTTTTGGAAAGAATCTACCTTGAGCTCCTAGTGATTATATCTATGAAAAAGTTCTTTCCTTTCAAGTCCATATTGCTAAGTGCAAATATGGTGTCACCTTCAATAAACACTGAATCATTATCCATAATTACCAATTTTTCCTTCCAGGTCGGTGATCAGTAAAGTGCGCTTATCCTATACCGATCTTCTTTGAGTGCTCTTTGGTTGCTTACTACTTCTTTTCCAATTTCGCTTCTTTCCCATTCTCGATTTTTAATCAAATTGTATGACTCTGCATCAGTCAATTTTGATTTCAATCCTCTGCTGTACAACTAGAAATAAAAAAATCATATTATAAATTACTTTTTTCTTAAACAATTTGTTTATCAATCACATTTTTGCCTTCGCGTGTAATTCTCTGAAAAAATCAGTCATATCGATATTTCCTCCGCTAATTATACAACACACATTCTTGCCCTTAAACATTTCTTTTTCCTTAATAACTGCCGCAACGACAGATGCGGAGGATGGCTCTATGACGATTTTCATTCGTTCCATTACCAACTGAAGGGCATCTATAATTTAACTTTCAGATACTAAAATCACATCTTCAGGTTTCAGAAAAGATTTTATTATTTAAAATGTTTTTACGCCCAGTGAAGTTCTTAGACCATCTGCTATACTTATTGGGGGAAACTGAGGTTGTCTTTCACCTTTCTATAACGAAATTTTTGCATCTCTAGCCAAGTATGGCTCCACTCCGATGGGTTTGCACTTCCCTCCATAGAATTTTGTAGAAAGTAAGGTTCCGCTTGCTAGACCACCACCTCCAATTGGAAACAAAATATAATCGTAAAAGTTTTAATGATCTTCATAAATCTCTTTAGCAACCGTAGCCTGTCCAATGATAATATCTAAATCATCATAGGGATGAACCATAAAGGAATCATACTTATTTACAACTTCTTTGCATTTTTACTACCGCTCTTTTATGGTATTTCCAGATTAGATAATATCAGCCTTGTAGCCTTTTACTCCACTTTTCTTTACTGTTGGTGCATTCTGAGGCATTACAATGTGAGCTTTAATATTGAGTTTTTGAGAGATATATGCCAATGCCTGGGCATGATTTCCTGAGGAGTGAGTACATACTGATTTTATATGCGAAGGTAACTGTAGGAGTTTATTTGTGACTCCTCGAGGTTTAAAAGCTCCAACTTTTTGCAAATTTTCACACTTCAAAGAAAATGTTTTTAAGTTCAGCATATTTGCAATGGTGGTCGAGGAAAGTACTGGTGTTTTGTGGATATAAGGTTTTATTCTTAAGTGAGCTTCGTCTATATCATCTTTGGTGACCTTTTCCATTAATTTTTTTCACAAGTTAATAATATAAAGCTATGTATTTGATAGGATAAGAAAACAGACGCTAAACCATTTCTAACGAACAAAATCACAAAAATTTCACACTCATATCTGATCCAATTTACATTCGAACTGCCTTTCCTTGATTTTCCAGAATGTCGACAACTTTTACGAGAATTTAGGTAGGTTGGCGATAAAATTCTGATATAAAAAAAGTCATACTTTCTTTTGAAGTTGTGTGCTCACCCTCAGAGATGAACTTGAAAGTTTAAACGTCTCCAATTAAATGGTTTTCCTTAGCCCACCTATAGAGATCATCAGCCATTTCATAAGGACTGAAATGAGAGACAAGGACTTTTTATCCTCCTTGAATGTCGCAACATCCCAATCTTTAAAGTTCTTTAGCGATCGCACACATGTCTTACTTCGACAATTTTTCTTTAATGTGAGTTTCTTTGTACTTGGAATGGGGGAACTACGATCCTCACAGATCGGTAGATTGCAAAGTTCACTGATTGAGCTGCTGATGATGTTTTTCCTGGGTAAAATTTCAATTTACTCTCTGCACGTGTTATGGATGATCTATGCCCAGTAGTTGAGCTGTTTTCTACGGGATTCTTCATGTTATTGAAGGCTGATTCAGACAACACCCTACGTAAAGAAAGGAGGAAATGACAAAAGAGTGTCATATAGTTGTTTTTTCTACGATATAATGCTTTCCATCCCTCTGTTGCTATCAAGTCCAGATATAATTACAAGTATGGTGATCAAAAAATAACTAATCCCGATAATCTTAAGTTGTAAAAGGGGTTATTGACTCTTGAA
>JAOWAT010316618.1:0-33930 GCA_028571025.1 Longipedia americana
CTAATAACCTCCAAATTTCGGCAAATTTCGGACTAATTTAACTGTATTTCAGACTCTCCGTCTGTCCCTCGGGATGTGACCGCTGTCTCAATCAATAACTCTGCTAACTGTGTACAGCTCCTCAGTATATGTTGGGGTACAAATGCGTCGAAAACTGTACAGTCTACTACCACCTGACAATCAACAGAACCTGCGTCGTCAGTTGTCCTCCCACTTTTTACCATAAAACCATCACAACAGATAACAAAATATGCTAACCTTGTGTTTCTCCGTGCATCTAGTGCATCGATGCATCTTCCTGTCTTTCATGCATCTAAGGAAAATTCCTCCACGACCATCAATGTTTAGACAGCTGCCCTTCAGGATTATACGGTGCGAATAGTCGATGCTAGTCTTGCATAAGTCCTTGTAGAACCTGCACCAGTCAAACTGACTGTCTCTCCTGTGATGAAGGCTTTTGGGATGGTACTACATGCACTTCTGTGTGTCAAACTGGGACCTTTGGCAACACCCTAACAAACTCATGTGATAGCTGTCATTCTTCATGTACTACCTGTGTTAGAGTTTCCACTAGGTGTACCTCCTGTAGCTCTGGAATGTTCCTTCACAATTTTCAATGTATTACTACCTGTCCATCAAGATATTATGGCTCTGGAACTGGCTGTATCCCCTGCACTTCTCCGTGCTACACCTGTACAAGCGTCTCTGTATGTACTTCTTGTGCATTTGATTTTTTGAGTGGAACCGACTGTGTCCCTGACTGTGGTGTTGGAAACTACGGAGATTTGATCCTCAGACAATGTGCATCTTGCAATTCTGACTGCAAAACTTGTACATCTCCAAATGGATGCACTAGTTGCAACTCTGATAAGTGTTTATTTGGCGTTGAATGCGTAACGAACTGTCCTGCAGATTCCTGGTATAGAGTAGTAACTGATAACTAATGCACCTGCAGGTAATGCAGCTATCCCTGTAAGACATGCACCGGTGTCACAACTTGCACCAGCTGCCTCTCGGGCTTTCTCAGCTAAAATGTGTGTGTTACTCAATGCCCAGCTTCTTAATACGGAAACCCATCCACCTCAACTTGTACACTATGCTCTGTAACCTACTCTCAGTGTACATCATGCACATAAACAGAATGTCTAACGTGCAATAACAACTACTTCTTACATAATTCTCAATGTGTCGGTTAGTGTCCAGCACTGCACTATCAATCCGGTCAGCAGTGTAAAAGATGTGTAGCTCCCTGCCTATAATGTACGAGTTTCTTAGTATGCACTACCTGCGTATCACCATATGTTAAATTCGGAAATGGGTGCATAATCCAATGTCCAATCGGCCACATACCCATAGATTCCTAATGCGCAGCTTGCTAGTCTCCATGTCTAACTTGCTCTTCGAGTACCACCACATGCTCCATCTGCATCCAAGGATACTTTCTGAACAGTAACACCAACAGCTGTACTCAAAATTGTTCAGCAATCACACCAATCCACACTTTCTATGACTAACCTCTTACATCATCGTGCAGTTCTTGTATGTTTCCATGTTAGACATGCACCAGTCAGACATTCTGTAGATCTTGTAGGATTGGCTATCTGACACAAAACACTGGCAAATGCAAAGATTGCTCAGCAGGAACTTATCCATCTGGTGGCGGCTGTCTGACATGTCCTACCTAATGCACGACTTGTCTGTCTTAAACTGTATGCACTGCTTGCAATGCCGGATTCTACCTTTATTCCAATCAGTGTACAGACGATGTCAGTCTTTGCTAGGCTAACGGATACTATGCAAGCGGAAGAGTTTGTCAACCTTGTCGACCTCCATGTTCCAAATGCACTCAAACTGCAACAAAATGCACCTAATGTCTATCAGGATACATATTTTTTTCTCCCAATTCCTGTCTCAGTGATTGTCCAGCAGGGTATTATCGCTCAGTCGATGGCAATTGTGTAGCATGCGATTCTGCGTGTTCTGAATGTATTAATTCTCCAACTTACTGTCTAAGCTGCAATTCACCAAATTTGCTGTATTTGGGGGCCATGTCCTGTCAGACTTCATGCCCAACAACCACTTTTGTGGAAGGATCTGTCTGTGCAGCCTGCAGATACCCTTGTCGAGACTGTACATCTGAGTCCGATTGTAGCTCATGCATCTCAGGAACTCTTATCAATGAAAGATGTCTTTCCACGTGTCCTAACGGTCAGTTTACTAACTCTCAATCTGTATGTGAATCATGTACAAATCCTTGCAAATAATGCAGCAGTTTGGCTACCAATTGCACCCAATGCGTTCCTGGCACATTCCTCCTGAACAACTAATGCGTATCAATGTGTCCAGCCGGCAGATTTGCATCAGCATAGAGCCTTCAATGTCTTCAATGTCTCTCAATTTGCAAATAATGCACAGATCATGTCAACTGCACAGCTTGTTAAGCTGATAAAATCTATCACCTAAACCCACTTACCAACAGTGCTCAATGTGTCTTATCATGTCCCCAAACCTTTTTCAAACAGACTTCCTCCGGAAATTCTGCCTTTATCTGTGCCTCATGTAAAGTCTAGTGTCAGACCTGTACTAATTCAGCAGCATGCATTTTGTGCAAAAATGGAAAAGTTCAGCATAACGGATAGTGCTTTACAACTTGCCCATCCCAAATGTATGCTTTCTAAGGAATATGCCAAAGTTGCACTTCACCTTGTTATGACTGTACAGACTCTTTTACTTGCAGTTCTTGTGTCAATTCAAGCTATTTGCTGCTAGGAAGCGCCCAGTGCATCCTAACATCGAGTTGTCCACAAGGATATTACTTATTGGAAAGTGCAAGGGCCTGCAATACTCAATGCCCAACTGACTATTATCATAGAACTGACAGAACTTGTAACAATTAAGGGTGCGGAAGAGACTAATTCAAAGGAGCCACAGATTTCAGATGCTATTCTCAGTGTCCTTCCGGGTAATCAGGAAATACCACATACTTTTGCAACAGCTGCGGAGGAGCCTGTTCTGGTCTATACTTTTAAGTATCCTCCGAAGTTATTAGGGATTAGCTGAGCTTTGTAATATCTTTCACAGAAGTGCCAGTATATAAAACATCCTCACCCGCTGTAAGTATAACACCAGCTATATCTCATCAGGTTACACAGTCCTTGTAAGCACCTTTCCCTCTAGTATAAAATTAATTCAGACCCAACTACCAAATTGCAGTGACTCCATACAACGGATCTCAAACACTAAAAATCAGACTGAGACCTACATAGTCGATTCCACAGACAGTCTTCACAGTATCCTTTCTAAATTCTTTCTCAACATTCTCCAATCCCTTACAGCATCCTTTAAAGCAGTTCACCTTTGCTGGATACGATTTCTTTCAATGCTTGAACACTCCATTACGCTCTTTGGGTTTTATTTTCCTGGGTCTTGCGCTAATAGGATTGGTGACAAAACCTTAAATAAACGACTTTGGACAAACAATTTTCTTACTAGCATTGCTAAATGTACACTATCCTTGCCATTTAGCAGATTTCCTCGAGGGATCGTCACTAGCTCACTTGAAAGGTCTTATTAGTATCGAACAAAGTGCAGATATTGGAACTGGTAAATTCTCATATGTTTCTACAATGGGACTGATGTCCAATTCTTTTCAAATGATAGTTGTTATGATCATTGGACTAGTGTTATCAGGAGTTCTATGCATTATCAAATATTTGCTCCAAAAAAAATTAAACTACAACAGGGTGAGAGACTAGCGATAAGATTTTCGCAATTTGTAGGAAAATCAGAAGAAAAAGGAAAATTCAGACGATAGTTCCAGTGCCGATCTCGATAAGAAATAAATTCAAAGCAGGTGCCACTTTAAACTGCACTCCTTACTTGTGACACTGTTCGATGAGTTTCAGATTAATTACCTAAATCGATGGGTTTACTTTGTGTTCTCCTGCCTTGCCTTATTTAGTGTAAGCCAACTGTATGTGATGTCGTTTACTTCTGGAACAGATATTTTCGCATCAATAATGGCACTAATGCTGATATTTTTACTGCCGATATACGCTTCAACCCTGACAAAAACACACCCAAAGTTCACATTTCTTTACATTCGCAAATTTCTCCTCGCAACAATAACAGTGGTCTCCTCCGAAAACCCCATCTACATCGCAGGAGTCATGTCAGTTTGCAACACAACAGCAGCTATCCTGATAATCTCCTACAAAGTCTAAAAATGGAAAGTATAGACAAGATTCCTGTTCATCGGGTAAACCCTTCAACTAGTCCTCCAAATAATGTTCGCAACCTACATTATGATAGGGTAGGGGTCATTGACATCTGTTAAATTCAACCTGGCGTGGATTATCGTCTTCACTATTCTATTGATTACAGTGTACTACGTTGCCTTTTCAGTGTTCGAATTCGCACTGTTTGTTCTCCTGAAACTCACAAACACAGATTACAAACAAAAATGGATCGATGAGGAAGTGCTCAACAATGCCAGCGACAAAGACTCCGAAAGTCTGTCTGATAACTCCATGAAATAGAATCAATCAAACAGGGGAAAAAGAAACCAAAGTGGAAACGAAACAACTGAGATTCAGATTCCAATCAACGAAAACAGAGCCAGGTAGTTCTTTGCCAAAAATAAAGACTTTCTTGCAGATCACGGTCAAGACTTCGATGCCAATCAAGATGAAGACTATAGGGCCACTGGCTAGATGTTCTGGACCTACAACGATGCGTAAGACCAAAACAGTGAGAAATAAGTTCCCGAAATGCTAGTCCGCTGCATGAACTAGTTCAGTGAATAAGATAGTTCCGAAAAACACAAATGATCAAAAATACAATGTAAATTGATTCTGAAATATTCGGCTATTGCTAGCAAATTTACAGTATTCTTGAAAGAATAATCACTCACTACGGTACAAGTTAAAATACTTCAGTCCATTTCACAAAATTGTTAATAAATCTGATTCCTTCTTCTCCTTCAAGTATTGTAAATTTACTAGTAGCCTGTCGAGCGTATTTCTCTTCGTATATCGTGAAAAACTTCGACCACGCATTTTTACTGCTCATGTTTTTGAAAACTTAGGATTCGAGTTCCTACTAGTACAGAGCCAAATACTCCCCAAGAGCAATGAAAAACTAAGCCCAAGCCTTCTCCTTACAAATCTTTCCTACCCACAACAGAAAAACACAGAAATGCGGATATTTCATGACAATCTGTCTTCTAGGATAGTTTTTAATCAGCTTCCTAATATCCATCAAACTAAACTAGTTTTCGGTTTCTTATTCGGGTGCCATTGGATCTCTGAATTCCCTAAATAGCAAATCTTAATTACCAAACCTACTTTTCTTCATCGAGTTTCTACTCCAGTAGAATCACCTCCTTCGATAGACCCTAAAGAAATTTTGAATATTTGCTTTTTTATATGCATCCGTTCGGGATACATTTCTAAATGATAATTTAGTTCTAATAAGGAGTCCTGACTACCTAGTTATTCGCATAGTTGCTCTGACCGGCAAGCTTGTCCCTATCAATGGAAGCCTACAGTAAAAAATGAATTTTTACGACCCTCTAACGCGGCTCAGTCTCAGAGTGTTTTTCTCCCAATTCTCCAAGATAAGCATAGATAGTATCTTACAAGTCATTCTGTTGTTGTTACAAAACCTTATTTTTTGGCTTTGACCTGATCCTCACCTCTGATTGACCGTCTTTGTCAGCATTATCAGGAGATTTGTGCTTTTGCTTCAAATGAACGTTGTATTGAGCTTCTTTGACAAACTTTTTTACGCACTGTCCACAGGTGAACACGTCGCCAGCCTCTTATTACTGCTTGAGGGGAATTTCATTCTAACCTTCTGTATGGGGCATTCTTTAGGAATTTCCCTTTTTCTTATTGCTTTTCTCCATTGGAATATAATCCTTGAAATTAATCGATTATAGTGGTCACTCATCGGATAAACAGCGAGGAAAAAATATATAAATTTAATCAATAGCAACAATAACATTTCAATCTATCATAGTTCAGGGTCTTTGTTGTTAGGTTTCTAATCTTTGGGCTATTCTTTTTTTTCACTGCCTGTAACTTCGTCAAACTTTTTGACTAGTTTTCCCCAAAAGAGTTTTGCATTTGTACTTACTTTTTCAGCCATTTACTTGGCATCTTACTTCAATTCTCCGCTTGTAACTTTGTGGTGAACTTTATCGTATGCTTTGGTGCCAAATTATTTAGTTTTATCAATCGCTTTCCCACCGTATTCCTTAGTTTTCTCACCGAGCCATTCGGCTTTCTATTTGGTAGCGGTCAAAACTTCGTCTATATATGCATTTTCTGGGGTATAAAACGCTCTCCCTTCTTCAATTGGAATGTTTGGAGGAGCTTAGTGTCCCTTAGCCTATTATTTTAACTAAATTTTGTAAAAGGTTTACAATTATGCGGTATTGCTGCGCAGCTTTGGTTTTGAGTCTGTCCTTATAGCTTAAGCCATGCAATTCATAGTGTTAAAGATGTTTCTTGAATCTCTAATTCCCCCCTCTGCCCAGATTTTCCAACTACTATTTGGTCCAGAGATCCAAGGTGATACTCTTTATTTCGATAGCCCATGCTACTTCCTTGTACTGGGCTGCACAGTTCAGACACAAAAATATAGCGTGATTTTTCTAAGCCCATTGCTTACTTTTCTTTCCACACTAGAAGCAAAGAGTGTTGCTTTCGGTTTAAAATATTTTATTGAACTCCTCTGCCAATTCTGCCTTATTCAATGTTCTCAGTTTATTTTCAGGAAGCGTATCAGAAACAAACGTCTCTTATGATTCCTTCATTTCGAGCTCTTTTTCAATTTTTGGCGACTCTTATTTAGCCTCTTCTTGTTTTGTCTCGTTACTTTACATTTCCATCTGATGTTCTCTTGAAATTTTGAAGAAAAAAATGATTACAAAATTAGTCAGATTACGTTATTAAAACGTTCACACAAAATGGCATAGCATGCTGTAGTATAAAAAATAAAAAAATCAGACCCTATTCTTATATTTTCTGTTTAACTCACTCATGTTTGCAGATAGTGCTTCACTGTTGAGTTCATTTATTGTTGCAGTTAGAATAGCTATTTGGTTACTAGCTTTCTAGAGCCTTCCTTCCAGTTTTTTTATTTTGTGACCCGAATCAAGGTTGTGCGAGTCGCCGTTATGTGCATGGTGATGATCATGCCCAGAGTAACGCCTTTGCCTGGATACATGGTTGTGAACGCTGGTACCATGATGACGATGATCACTCGGTCCTTTTTAAGCGTCTTTTGATTTGCTGCAGTGATTAGGACTCTTGTAGATGTCCACCGTACCTAAGATATCCCCTCTCTCGCTAGTGGCCTTCTTAGGATGGACAAGGCTCAGATTTTCCTTACAGTGACCTTTCCTTAACTCAACAACCTAACTTTCCATTAGTTTAATCGTTTTCATTAAGTTTCTGCTCTACGCTGCTAGCCTATCCTTCTATGAGAAATTTTGCTTGTTTTAAATCATAATGGCATTGTTTTGCTATTTTAAATATCGGTTTTCACTCATTAGTGATCCAATTATCTCATCTTTTTTAATTAACTCGTTTTTCATTTCAACGAGAGTTTTTCTCGTTTTTTCGAGTTCGATTTTTTCCTGTTCCCAATTTTCGTTTCTCTTCTGTGTACCTTGGACTTCTCTCTGATCATTCCCATTTTATCGAGAATAGTTGCAAACGATTCCTTGTAAGATATGTTTTTCCTGACTTATTTCAACTATTTTTTTCTCCAACTGACTCTTAGCACTTTTGAACTCTTCACTCATATTTTTTATTTTGTTTTCGTACCCTCTAATAACGCTTTTATGCTCAATTTAGAGAGCCTCAATCGATGATTGAGTTTTACTTTTGGGTTTTTTAGCAGTCAATTACTCAGATGGCTGGGTTTAGATTGTTTACTTGGGAGGAGTTCTAGCCTTCCCGTTGAAGGTGATCCTTTACAATTTATTCATTGGAATTTTCTCAAATATAATGTTTACTGACTCACGTTTTGAGAACCATTAAAAATCTTTATTATATAAAGGCAAAAGTCGTTATTTTTACAGTTACCAGTAACAAAAATCAGTAGTTGACACAGATCACATTTCAGATGTCTTCGGTGTTATTCTCAGGCGTCATTTTTGACACTATTCCATGCTCAGACTAAGGATTATATATCTAGACGTTTGCCATCTAAGAACTTGGAGTTGTAAAGTTCGGTTGAATTCCCTTGTCCTAATGCGTTTTGCTGTGCAGTTTTTTTGCTGCGATCAATGGATGAGGACTGTAATAAAATGGACTCGCATTTTTGAATTATACTGTCGGAGCTACGACTGGATTCCAATTTGAAGGAGCTTGAACTTAGATTTTACCAATAAATTTCGGTTCTTTTGCATGGATTGTAAGATGCGCGGCAACAGGAGGTAGTTCCTCAATACAACAACCTTATGAAAATCTTACTTCCAGCATATAGTAATGTGCAAGTATGGATCCTATGGCTGTAGATTAATTTAACTTTGGCATTTCCAAGTGAAATTTCAAAGTTTCCAGTTTTCCTTTCAGAATAACCTTTCCATCCCTCTCTTTCTTCATATTATAGAGAGGGAAGCTTTCCAAACATTAAAGTCTATTTGCATTCGTGATCCCAAGGAAATATTATTTCAACTCTACGACTACATTGTCTATGGAGCAGTTTCCTCTCCTATTGTCAATTTAAATATTCACTTGTAAACTTTTTTAACTCTCGACTGCATTCTTGTCTGTTGTTAATGTCACAATTAAATTTCCGTAGCTGAAACAGCATCTGCAGCAGTTGGGAGAATATCTCTATCTTTGCTTCAGAGAACCATATGGTTGTCTCAAATTCTCCAATATAACAAGCCTTCTTTCGAAACTTTTGTCCTGTTCAGGACTTGACTTCGATACCAATGCAGCCATTAAATCATACTTTATGCAGCAGTTCTAATACTAAAAAGTTCCACTCAATCCTTAAGGTAATTTCATTGAAAACTGGAATGTATAATTTCCAGGCTTAAGTTCTCCTTCAAATTTATGCAAGACAAACTCAGCATTATAGGTCTCCTTAAAATTAGTTTCCAACTTATTCCCGCATCCCTTGTGCTTTAAAAAGATAACTTCCTCCTTTCCTATCAATTTTATCGTAAGTAAATCATAATCTATCGACTTTCTGACTATTAAATAGATGCTTCCTTTCAGTTAGGATCCCGCTTGGTAGAACGGACGGTCGACTTACATGTACAACTCAGTATCTGCAGGTTTGGTCTCTTAAGTCCCCATATTATCCGATACGCTATTGTTATTTTTATACTATCATGGATTCACGTGAAATTCAAAAAGAATTATTGCATTGAAACATCCGAAGGAATGACTTCTATATACTCTCGAAACAGAATTAAAAGGTTTCATTTTCCCTTCTTTTTTTAATTCTGGTGACTATTAATTTAGTCACATGAGAATTCGATCCGTCATAAATGAATATATAAAAGAAATATTGAGTTTCCGCTTGACCAGCATACTATAACCATTAATTTATTCCAACTACTTAAATGAAGACTGAACAGCCAACCTGTCCACACTGCGAATCTATACAGCTCTCTGAGAACGATCAGGGGAACGTGTACTGCGAGAATTGCAACCGTGTCATCGAAAAAATGAACTTCGCCAATGGAGTATCCTTCCAAGATATGAAAATGACCGGTGGAGTTACCGATGTCAACTGTAAATTTAGATTTAATTCAGAGAAAATTAATAGAACTACCATTGAAAGAAGACTCAGGAAGGCAAAAGATAAAATTTACGAACTAAAGAAGGCATTGGAAATCTAAATCGATTATGAGGAAGCGTAAATAATTATATAATTCTAGAATCGACGCAGCAGTCAGGGTTATAAGATACGCGAACGACTATAACTTTTTCGATAAGGGAAGAAGCATAGAGCTCTACTCAGCAGCCGCACTATATATCACTCTCAGATTTAAAAAGGCACCTTACTTGTTGATCGATTTCAGCGACAAAATGAATGCTAATTTGTTCAAACTGGGAAGAAGTTTTTTGAAACTGTCGAGATTTTTGGGATTTCAGGATCAACTCCCTCTAATTGACCCAAGCCTGTTCATTCATCGATACTGCCGAAACCTAGATTTAGGAGAGAAAACAAAAGAAGTCACAATGACTGCCATACGTTTGGTCCAAAGAATGAAAAGAGATTGGATGTGCCAAGGTCGGAGACCGTCTAGTTTATGTGGTGCTGCTATTCTCATCGCAACTAAGATCCATGATGTGAAGTGTTCAACCAATGAAATTTGTCAAATTGTCTTTGTTTGCGATGAAACCATTAGAAGGCGGTTGGAATAATTTAAGCAGACCAATGTGGCAAAGCTTACTCGTGAGGAATTTGAAAAAATGTAAAATAACTTGGACTAAATCGAAGGGGAAATGGATCCACCCGCATTCACAAAGGCCAGACTCAAATCCGAGCAAGAAAAAATTAAAGTCAGTGCTGCAATGCTTAAGAAGGTTCAGAATAAAAATAAATAGTCCTCCATTGAATGGGCCAACTACAGAAACAACCTTGATATTCCCGAGTAGCTATTCAACGTTGAGGTCAAAGAGGTTGACAAAGGACTTGTCGCAGCCCGATAAAATTTCGTCGATGATAGCATGAATGAAAGCGATGAGTTCAGATCAATCACCGAAGGGTCCGATGACTAAATATTTGAGGGCGATGACGACAACTCTAGGGATCCAATAGAAGATGAGAACTCCGAAATTAAGGAATAATAAATCGATAAGTATATTCTAACCGAATAAGAACAGAAAGTCAAGAAGAATTTGTGGAAAAAAATTAACTGGGATTGGTTGGCTAAAGAGTAGTCCCGAAAAAAAGAGGCAGAAAAGATTGTCAAGAGAAAGTCAAGAAAAACCAATCACCAGCAGAAGAACGAAGACCCTTTTCATGCAGTCAAAAACACAAAGCTCGGAGATAATGTTAACGACTAGGAGTTGAAAAAACTGTTGGGAGGTCAGCCAAAGAAACCAGAACCGAAGCTACAGCTAACCAAGATTTTTGATCCTTTCTAGTGGAATGTTTGATATTTAAACAAATAATTATATCTATAGTTTAAAGTGATATTTTGTTTTTTATTTGAAATATTGCCAAAAATTAGAGTCAGTGTTTAAATTTGAGTGATTAGAAGTGAACTGTAATAAATTTTCTATTGTCACTTATTGCTACCCCCATGAACCAGTAGCAGTTCATCAGCATGTGCTCCGAAGCCTTCAACAAAGGCAATCAGAAAGCATACCACTAGGTGAGAAAGGTGATGACTAAAGCTGAAAACCTGCCAAAAATTTTGTCCCTAATCACCATCAATCTAGACATCTTTTCCTGCTTCTGCTCCATAATCAGAGAGTCCCTGCTTGCTGGCTAGTTTGAATTCTCCTCAGGAGAAACGCAACCATCTGAGACACGAAACAAAGAAAATGTGAAGTTTCGTCAGCAAGCATTGGGAACAGTCATGGCCAAGTTGACCGAGGTCACCTTTATGATGAGAGGAAAGGAGAACACTAATCACTTCAAACTCATCACAGAAGCAATGGGAGCAGTTGTCAAAACTATGATTGAGACTTTCTCTCACGGCGAAAATGACTACGAGTCGATGATTACGGGCTATCTCTACCCACTGATTCAAAATAACTCTCAACTATAGCACGATAAGTCACCGCTCAATCCGTAGCAAAATGAACACTCAACCGAAGATTTGGAGTTTAGAATAATCGTTGTTCTGAAAATTATAAAGTGCTGTCTTGCCTCTACGAATATTTTCAGTGATAAAAACAAATATTTCTAACATAAATTTACAATCTCAACTTTCAGAAAACACGTCGCCCCCCACTTCAATAGAAAGATATTTGAAATTGTCAGATACATCAAAGAAAAGAGACGGTTCTAATTATTTGAATTGATACTGCATAATGTGGAAGAAATGACAAACCTTTTCAGGAATGAATAAAAAATCTACGATCTCGAGAAACTCTAAGAAACCAGCTAAGTCTTCGAAATATTTGCCCTGCCTGAATGGTTTCTATCTGACTCATTCGAGTATATGCGCATTTGTTAGATCTTTTTCTACGAGAACCTTGCCAAAAATAAAACTAAATCAACCTTTTCCCTTGAAGTTATGTCGAATTTAGTGAAGGGATGGACTGAAAGACCTGACATCGAAGACAACATAATTGAAAACCAGAAAAAAGTTCTTTCGATTGTCGGGAAAATGATCGAATCTCGCATCATTAATGAACTCAATTTCATAATTGAATCCAATATGCTTTCGATTCTACTGCACTGCGTTGACCGATACTCCTTCAGTTCCATCCGATACTTAATCACAGATCAGTTCCTCAGCACACTGAACAAGTATTTCGAAATGACAATCAACATCTGCTACCTAAGAGTAAGCGAAGGATAAGGAAATCCAGCAACAATCATTTTCAGAATATTCACCCTCATCTACAAAATGTTCAACTGCTCATAGCTCAAAAAATCCGCTGCAAATCTTTTGCAACTCTTCTCCGCTGGCTTAATCGATTCTAGTTCTCCCGACTCTTAAGAGTTTCCACGATACTAGGAAGAAGTTGAAGCCTACAAAAACTGCTTCCAACATATGAAGTTCATTTTCCATATCAATTCATAGGAAAACATCGAGTCGATAAAACTTTCAAATATCGATTTCGGAGACAGGAAAAAGAATCTCACCATCTTCTGCCTACTAATGATAAACTAGCCAGGCTAGTATAAGCACAAATGCTAACTCCTCCTCCGTCTGTATGAACAACTGAGAACAAAAGGTGGGTTCTGCTACCTAATCGCGATTGACACGGTAATCAGGGCAATAATGCCAGAAGGATAGTATCATCGATATGGTAAAAGTGCATCTTACCTATGGAGCATCATCGATGACAAGAGAACCCTGACTTTCGACCAATTTCTCACAATAATTGTCACCTAGGTAGTCCATACTCTGTAACACTACCCATCTTACCTCATAGAATACGGTCTCAGCATCCTACACTATCTCTGTCACCAACTGCATATGAGGTAAATCCACTGCAAATAGTAACTTCGTGACCAGTTTCAGGAGCATATGAGCTGTTCCTCGGTGATCGAGTCCTTCATCCGTAAAAACAAACTCATCAATATGAAAGGATAGTTTCACCACCGTAAGAGACTGTATGAACTGGTTGGAATGCTTTGGGTATAATCAAAGGTAGATTCCATCTATCAGATATACGAAGTTATCAAATTCGTTCTTTCCAAACCGACCGAAAAGTCTTTCCTGATATATCTTACAGATCTCACTGGACTCCTTAAAAGCATCAAGAAAGAAACGATATTCTACTTGCTCGCTGAACTCATCTGCAAGGATCTCAAGAAAGTTCATGAACACTATTTTGGAAACGAAACCAGAAGGAAGTCTTTCTTTTCAGAAACTGATAACCTCTAAGTCTATCTGTAGTTTGCTGAAACCATCACGTTCAATGAGTCAAATAGAATTTCTTCCAAAATCAACTCGAAAGCTCCCAAGATTCTTGATTAGACCTTCCGTCCCATCATCTAGCTCTTTAAACAATTCCTAGTTTAGTAAATCTAGAAACCACTAATGCAGCTGATTCTGAATTTCTCTCAACTTCCTTACTGCAACACAAATCTCCCAGACCTTCCCTGCAATTTAAATATGAGGCTCAAAATTAATAAAAAAGTAGTATCATCCTATTTCAATCAACTGAATCGGGTGTCGAATCTGGAACTGCTCTATCCATATTGCTATATGAATATCTGCTATATCACCGAATGGATATAAGAGATCATTGACAGAGAACTGAAGCCAGCTTTGAACCTTAGATAAATGGTGCGAGTTCTGATCATGAATGCATTAACTGAAAACTAAATGCTCGCACTTGGAAAACTAATATACCAAATAGGAAAGTATGATCAAATCTACTGGAAAGTCGAAGGAGAAGAGTGCAGCTTCATTCTAGAATTTGTTAATCAGGTGAAGTCAAATAGCATCTGAAGTGATTGTTGATTATGAAAACTTATGATTTCTGTCATTAAAATATTCTCTTTAGAAGATCCTTTTACATTAGACTCAATTTTCTGATTGTTTCTTTGTTGTAATTTTTATAGTTTATCCTTCCCACCGATATTCTAGCTCTTGTTTTAAATAATAAGTAAGTAAATATCTTACACAATGTTCAGGAGTATCTCTTCAAAACTGTCAATATCTCTCCTTACCAGCAAAAGCATTAATAGCCGTTTTTCATTTAAAAAAACTTTTCCAGTGTTCAATTTTGGAACTGTAAACCATAATATGGATGCTGACACTTTCACAGGTCACCGACCAATACGGCGACTATAAACTCCGTAAATCAAACTTGTCGACGAGGCTCTCCGCAGAGTAAACGAATTAGCAAAATTCGACGACTAAGAAATCAGCTGGTTTAACATTTCAACGAATGGAAAAATTAATGTTGAAATGGACTAGTTTTGGGAGTAATTTGATAAGTTCTCCAAGAACCTGCTCCTTGAAAATTAAAGTCGAAAACAGAACCTTCATTCCTACGGATTTCTATACAGCTCTCCCAATAACGCACGAAACCAGTTTTATCATATTGACAGTACCCCAAAAATAGCAATTATGTTCATTTCCATGGTTCCTCACACAACCTAAAATGCAACTCAATATTTAAACACCCCACCCAACAAACCCTCAATCACGGTTTCCCCAGGTTCGGGTGCCAAAAAATACGGTGAAGATGACGTTGATCTAATGGATTACCTGGGAGTCGATTATCTCGAAGTGAACCAACTAATTTGCAGACCATACTGTCTCATTAAAGGATCCCATAACAATATCCATCGAGGAATAGCGAATCGATCCGGAAAGGGAAGACCTCTTTTCTACGTTTTCTACAGTGAGACCGACTTTCAGGTTTAAGATACCGTCAACGAGGGCCAGTACAAACGAATATCCAGACAGATTGCTGAGAAAAAATAGAAAATGCTATGATTATCACAATATTGGAATTAGTTTAATTTAAATGTTGACTGGGTTTTTCAAATGTTGATACGGATTTATTTATCAAATCATATCTTAAACATGCTTAAAAGTGCCATCTCCAAATTGTTGATCCCTTCGATCGGCAAAGGAATCTCAAAGGGCCATAAACTACAGCCCGCAGTCAGTGCGTACAGCTTCGGAAAGGTTAATCACCAGATGGATGGAACCAGCTATATAGGTCAAAAAGTCATTCGAAGTCTTGAAAAAGAGGAAAGAGAAATGATGGATGAAGCTCTCCGAAGAGTCAAGACATACACCACCTTTTAAGAAGGTGAAATCAGCTGGTACAACATTGCAACCAACGGAAACATGAACCCTCCAAGGGACGAGTTCTGGAATAAATTCTAAAAATTTGTTGACGATCTCGTAAAGGACAATTAAAGTCGGAAACAAAACATCCATTCTTACGGTTTCCTCAACAACCCAGCAAATACTACAAAGAATCAAGACTACCACCTGGATTTCCACAAGGAAATGATCATTATGTTTGTTACAATGGTCAATCATACAAGCTAAAATGCAGCTCAGTTCATCAAGGTTAAACCCGAAAAATAACCTTAATACGTTGGACATAGCAACAAGCTCTATGGCAAAGATGATATCGAACTCATGGATCACTTGGGAGTTGATTATCTTTAAGTCTCCCAGATTATTTGCCGTCCTTACACACTCATGAAAGGAGCAGCCAACACCATTCACCGAGGAATCGCTAATCGAACCAACATCAACAGACCACTCTTCTGGATTAATTATAGTGAGACCGACTTCAAGATCAAAGATGCTGTCACAGAGAGTCAGTCTAAAAGAGTCAAACGTGAGGGATAAGGCTCGAAAGTTTAACAGCTTTGAATTGATTTGAGTTACGCAGTCAATATTATTAAATTCTCAATGGAAATTGACAACCATTAAAAATATTGAAAATATGTGAAATTAATCAATACCTCATTTTTTTCAACAACTGAATTGAATTTTAGGTTCAAAGTTTAATCATTTATAAACTAACTATCCCCAAAAATCCTGTCCGTGTTTGGAGTGTTGTGCGTTGATAGGATATAGTGTGAGACACCCTGATTTTTCTAAAGAGTCTAGACTTCTAATTTTATACATCTTTCTAATTATTGATTAAATGGCCGAATATTTAGTGGAGTCAATAGTTCCTAATTTTCAGTACTCCCAAGACTTCCTCTTCAACTAGGAGCTATAGCTCGAGGAGGTGCGAAAACTTATTACTAACGATAGCGAGTTTTTAGTTGGTTACATCGAAAAATAAAGCAAAAACTTTCTCTAAATCCTGTAGAGGAAGGAAAATAAACAAGTTTAAAACTATTTCCGGAACTATATGAAAATCATTGAAACACTAAGACTTCAGGAGCCCCAAACAATTCGCTATAATCTGCAAAATGTTCCTATTCCTCTTTGCAACGACTTTTCTCTCCACTTTATCATTCTAAAGAGCTATACTCTAATTAAGTAACCTGAGGTTTAATAAAAGAAAGCGAGATTATGAGCACGCCAGGTATTTTCTTAAAAATGTTTGGAAATACGTCGGAACCAACGGAATCACAGCCGATAGCGTGCTTATTTCGGTTGCGCTTTCGAACCTTTCAATGCTATATGTTTTGAATAAGAGGCACTTGAAAGGACTTAGAGCATCCGTCCAAGCTGTTCATGAAATGAAAAAATGGATTGAGAAAAGAAAAAAGGCAAACAACGTGAAAAAAATCATTGAAGACGCGATCATTTTGATTAATGCCTATTTACTCTCAAGAACTCACATCAAAGCTGTCAGAAAATAAAAGCCCTCAATTCTGAGAGAATAGCTTCGTTTGGTGGAGTACGAAGGCAAATTGCTTTCCTACAAATACCTAGGAAAGTAAAGTTATTTTTCAAAAAAGTTCACCGAATAGTCGATTCAGAGTTAAGTGTTTATCCCAGTCTACCAATAAATTGAGAAAGAAAAAAAACCTGAGCCAAATGGTCAAATATTGCAAAAAATAGGGGAGCTATTTGATGTCATGAAAAATATTCAAAAAGAAATCACTTAGAGATAAGTTTCCGTTCACAAAGAACCAAGTATGGTGCAACCTGAACCTGAGCCTGCGCCTCCAGATCTCATAGAACTAATCACTCAGCTCGTGAGAGGAGTTGGAATAAATGGCTGGGACGTCAATTTTTAGTTTTCCAAAAACGAATCGAATTAAGAGTAACTCCATGGAGATATAACTCTTACATGCACGAAAAAGAAGCAGAGAGTCGTCCTTGTACTAAACGAAAGGAAACTGCAGCAGATTCTGAAATAAATTAACCTCGAAGACTCAAAGCCCTACTAATGCGAGGTGGAAGACTTAACATCTCGAGAGTTTGTAGACATGTGCATCGTTCCATTCCTAAACATCAAGCAATCAGGCGAAATTTAACTTTTTCCTAAGAACCCCGGACTGCTATAGCCCCACTCTCGTAAATTTTTGTCACAAGACTGTCTCATTTTCATCAACCACGTCAGGTTCAACATGTTCAGAGTATCGATCAGTCCAAAAGTGGAGGCCTCTTCCATCTACCTGAACGTCGAACTCCTACCAGAAACCATCAATAGCTGTCTGCAGATTGAGTAGCATCTGGATGATGCCATCGAAAAGATCTGGAATAAACTGAGGGAGTTGAGCAAAAAAAAGAAAAAATTCCCCTAGTTCATCAACCCAGCCGAAAAAAATGTCAATGTTCTAAATCCTTAGCTTCTGAAGGATATCTTCGAAAACATTCTTGACAAGTTTGAGGAATTCATGAACTTCCAGCAGTACGAAACATCAATCAACGAACTTCTTGAAGGAAATTCCAACTATTACAAGTTCCTTCAACTCTAATCTCCGTCAAAACAAATCAAAGGCAGAATTTATTACATACGTCACCTCAGAAACCTCAACGCCTTTGATGTCTATCTCTAAAACTGTTTCGATACCCATTCACCATAAGGCTAAACGAAAGCCAAAGGCAACATCCTATACTCATCAGTCAATTTCAGAAAAGACTTCGGGATTGCACCCGAAATTCTCACCAATGATCAATCTCTTTGCTTTTGCGAAATTCTAGCATAAAAGTATGGATTAAAAACGTTCGATGAAACACTGAGTAGTCGTGATTAAGAAATATACTTCGAGAATGCTATTAATGAACGCCCAATAACGTCTAAATCCTATAAAAGAAAGTTCCTATAATTTTAACACTACAAATTTCCCATAACAGCATCAGTAGTGAGCATAAACAACGAGAAACCCGTTGGTATAAAGATTATTGGGTACAACCCGGTAACATGTTCTTAGTAAGGTTACTTTTTCCACGTAGTTGCCGGACAATGGGTGCGAATAAAAAACATTCGTCAATCTCGAGCAATTTAGCCTCCAAACCAAGGCAGAGACAGACCAGGTTAAAATTCCAACGTAAAGATTAACCGCGATTTCGACAAGAGTGTTCCAAACAAAGTATAGAGGCAAGCAATGGTTCAAAGTCAGGTATCAAACATAATCCAGGAATCTGTGGTAAGTGAATAATCCGAGCAAGGACAGGGAAATGGGCGCGTAAGAGATGAGCTGTTCAAGCCTTACATGGAGTAATATATCCTTAAAAGCATGTACTTTCTGCCGGAGTGGATGGAAAAAGTCGGTTTTGACAAATTGTTGGACAAAGTTAAGATCGAGGACGGAAAGTTTCAATTTGAGAACTAAAGATACTCTCTCTTCAACAGGTTAAATAAAATTCTTTAATAATTCGATTGATGTTTTATTACAGTATTCCGAATTGAATTGACTATGATGCCATATTTGTTATATTTGTCAGTCTACGGATACAAAAAGATCAACTCATACTCTATTCCAGTGATCCTTCGGGTTGAACCAGATAGTCCCTTTGTCGTTGACTTTGCCGGATATCACGGCATTGTTGGTATCAAACGCATTGATACAAAAACACTCGAACAGTCCATTGTAATAGATCTAGCCATAACACGGTTTGTCCGCTTTTTAGTCGTATTTGAACTTCAGGAGATTTCTATCCTGCTTTATCACTCTTTTATGTTTGCTCTTCGAGCACTAGTATGTTCCTTCCATTGAAGGCAATTCAATCACTGTCTGCGGGTCAACGGTGCCGGACTCTATCTTCTCCCAAGTTATTTTTGGCTGGAGGAAGTTGATCTTCCCATTCTCAAGTTTGCAGTCATACCGCTTCTTATCGTTCATCAAAATATGCATATAATACTGCTCTTAAACCCCATTATAGTGAACCTATCCATAACAAGGAGTCTGCATTGTTTCCTAAAGCACTATCTTCACAAGTTTTCCAACCTGTTTTACGTTCCTTTATTTGTTGGTTGTTGCCTATTTGTACTTACCAGTCAGATTAGGAAACTCTTACATTCACCAAATCTTGAAAAGTATTATATAATAACCCTACTTTTTACGACAGCATTCATAGAAATTTATGCTACTACTAAAAAACAAATATAAATATCATTTAAAACCAACTCCTTGCTACATCATACTTATTATTTTTGGGAAATCCTTATTTTTGATAGCCTCTCTGCATTGAGCAACAAGCCTTGCCTTTGGTTACCCATATCGGACATTTGAAGTCTGATTAATAATCAGTCCCAGACTTTTCATGGCATCTGCTAGTTGTTTAGTATTCTGATTTTTCTTTTCGATTTCCGTTATCAAATTCCGATTTTGCTACATTACCTATCCGTAAGATTTTCGAAGATCTTTTATAAACCCTACCATTCTGGAGCTCTAACCCTTGACCAGCAAAAACTTTATGGTATTTATAGCTTCCGCCATTTATGAGGATATAGCAACTTTTGTCTGACTTAATTTTTCAATAACCTACATTAATTATTTTTTACTGATAGCAACTCTTTCACTCTCTCTTTTTCCTTAGGAAAAGAAAGTTAAGAATCCAAATCTGTAACTCCAACATATCCAACTAAATCCTGTACGACATCTCCCAAAACCTTGATGTCGTCACACCAAATCTACACTTTTCCTGATTTTCCAGCAATATGCATATCTATTTCAATATTGTCGTACCAATTATAGAATCTAAGTCCCATCACTGGCGCATTCTCAAGTTTTTTTTATTCCTGTTACGATAGATTCATAAAAAAACATAAACTCATCCATTTTAAAAATCTTGCGTTTCTTTAGTTCAGTTTAAATCTCACACAACTTTGTATCTCACCTTTAGCCCTCGAATCCAGACCCCATTTCCAAAATTTGGGCAAGGTGACTGTAAATGTGCGAATTTAATAGATTTTTGACGCAAAATTTGTATTGACCATTGCTTAACAATTGATTTACCCCCCAATTTTATTTTAGTTAGAAAAAGTATACTCTAGATTGGCAGTTTTCTATGTATACTTTGGTAAAATTGGCTCTTCAAAAGATATTCCGCTAATATATCCATTTTTAGCGCTAATTTTCAGCACTAATCCTTTCTCATACGTCAGCAAAGCCGTGAAGTCGAACTAGGGAGAGATCATATCCCCCTAATTCATCTAACTTTAGTCCGCATTTAAATTTTATCGGAGCTGACTTATTTAGTATTCGAGGTTTGCCTTATAAGCAACTAGCTGCTCAACATCTCTCTACCGAGCCTGAATTTAATGTATCAACTCATTTTTCTATTGCTTTTGGGAATTGTCATTTAAATTAAAAGCTTTTACCTAGCCAGACTTACATATACATAGAATCTGGTTAAATTTTTGCTGTCTAAAGTCAAAAAGTTTCACTTCAATAATGGGTTCTCCAGTTTTGACCTTGTTGATTGTCGATCCTAAATAAACTTCTAATTACCATTATTTCCCCAATCTCTCAGCTAAACCAAGCCGTTAACTCTTCCGACCAAAGCTAACGATATCCCAGAATCAGTTTTAACGTGTTTAATCACAATCGGTTTGTGGTTTGACTTAGCTTTCCATTTAGATTTTTTTGATTAATAGTACGCGATTGTTCCCTCCTCAGACCCGACCATGACACCACTTTGCATCCAAGCCATGCAACAGACAACTCCGATAACCTTAGCATAGTCAAACTTTATGTTGACTCCTTTATAGTGTGCCATCGTCATATCGGTCATTGCGACTATAACCTCTTCGTCATCCATCGGGAGAATGCAGGAAATAGAGCATGGCATATGATTTACCACAATTTACTACCCCTCAAAATTGTACAGGTGCAAATCCGACCCACAAACCACAAATATAGACCTTTCACTAACAAACAGCCTCTAGGCATTTTAAAATTATAAACTAAAAAGCTAGTTGTTGTCAAAAATGTCCAAACAGCTCAGTTAATACCTAGTTAGCAGTAATACTTTGTTATACTAATTTTTATCTTGCTTTTCGGATTTTATCGAGATTAACTAGATCCCCAAAAGATCTTTTCTTATTGGAAGCGATGTTGATTAGTTTTGAGAATGGATTAACAGGTGCTGAGATGTGCTATGGTAAACTATAGAAGGCTCTGGAAGGTATCCGAGTGCCGCTAGCATCGGTTATTATTTCAGCTTTATTGACCAGCTTGTTTACAGCATTTCTGTTTATATGTTTTAAATAGATAAAAAATTAGTACGATATTCATTAGTTTAAACCAATGATTATGAGTCCCTCACTGCCTTTTTTTCCCATTTTTAATCGATTCCCTGTGTCTGGCGGGTCTAGGAGATTTATTTGGCGAGGATTTCTGTTTTGGCTGTCCACTTGCTGGTGAAAGCGGATTTATAAACACTGATTCTTGATGAACTACTTCTTACTCAGTTTCTTTGATATCTTCTCCGAGATATTTCGATGTTTACTCTTTTACTGGCTCCACTTATTGTCCCTGTTCGTTCCCATTCTCATCTTCACTCTCATTTTTCTATTGCTGTATTTCGTGAACTACAATTCCTTTCTCTAAAATAGACTCACTCTATGGCTCAGCTTGACTTTCTCTGTGCCTTGATGCCAGATTTAGAAGTTACAAGTTAAGAGTCATAATAGAGTCGTTGCTCTACTTCAGAACTTTCTCCACCGTCATGATGTAGTGCTCAGCACTTCCCAGTTTTTTATAGATTAATTCATGCTTATGGACCAACTCATCGTTTTATATTTCTGCGTTAGAAATCATAAATTCACATTTCTTGAGAATCTGCGACTGCTAATCTTTGATTTCCAGGTTTTCTTTCGTTAGTTTGAACACCTGAAGTTCGAGGGTTTGCAAAGATGTCATCAAATCCTCGATTCTCTTGGTGAATTAATTGATTGCCTCTATCAACTTTTCGTGAGGAGGAGATTGACTTTCAGATTCCCATTCGATATTGAATATTTCGAGTACCTCATCATAGCATTCATATATCGTGTTGACTTGTTCGTCGACTTCCGTTTTTCTGATATAACAAAAAAAATTACAGTTTGATTATCTGCTATTAAAGTTGCGCATTGGTTGCGGTATCCTTCTCGATTGTCTGTTTCAACTCCACAATTTATTTAGCCTGGAGTTACATTTGATTCATAAGGTTGTCGTGACTGATTTCTTATGATTTCTCGGATAGATTACTCAAAAGATTAGTATCGGATTTGTGTGAGGGAAACTTTGTTCTTTATCGAATCAGCTATTCCGACCTAAAGTTAACTTCCTATGGGGGATGTTGAACCTTCTATTTCACTCTATTCCTAATTTTGTCTTTATCTCGTTGTATAAGCTTAGACTTCTTTTCTCTTGAACTTTGCGAATTTAAAGAAGGCTTTTCTTCCGAAGTTTTTGAAACGCTGCTTAAATTCAAATTTAACTCCAGTTTTGTGGAGAGTTCCTTTGTCTTATCCTCGTACTCACTAATTTTTTCATTGTAAAAAGATCTTAACTCTTAAATCTATCGCTATTTTTCCGATAAGGCTAACTCTTTCGACTTGAGTTGGCTCTAGAGATTTCTCACATGCTATTCAAGATGCTGAGAAATATACTCCATTTCAAAATTTAATTTACCATTCTAGTCATGATGAGTGTCATTTAAACAGTCAGCCGGTGTTTTTTTTGCCGGACTTTTGTCCTAGTTGGCGGTCTGTAATGCTTTCTGAAGTTTCATAACCTTTAACTCAAGATTCTTGCATTCACTAACCACGATGCTAACTACTTCTTTTGAGGATATTTTCTCCCGATCGATATGAGCCTTCTTTTCCTTAGAATTGAGGATATTCTCGTCGATTAAAATGGAAATCACCTCCTTGAACTTCTCATCCTAAATCTACTATATAATAATTTCCCCATTGATAAATGATTGCCAAAAATCTATCTTTTCTTATTCCGTCTGTGGTATCTTTCCCTATCTGCTGGAACCTTTGATTGAAGAGTGAATACCGACTTTTAGTTCGTTTATTTAAGCCTAAGCTGCAATATACAGCTCTTTATACTACTGAAGCGATTTCATTTATTTTGCATTTTTCTGACTGATTGCCTCGAATTATTGAATTCTAGCAGCATTTTTAGTGTCTTAAAGCTGCATATTTTAAAGTTTCTACATTAGTTCTCCCAACTTATCTCTCAACTGTTTTTCGATGCCTTTTTGCTCTTTATTCTCGGTTTCAGTTTTATTTCTGAACTCTTGCCACTATTATTTCAATTGCCTATCGAGACTTTCCATGGCCAATAATTAAGCATTTTTACTATTTAGATCCTAGTGGAGTTTAGACATCTCCTCATCCCTGTTGCTAAGTTACACTTGAAGTCTCCTATATTCGCTTTCATTTGCTGAATTTTTTCGTGAATGGGACGATGCTTACACCTCTTTCCTGATAAGTTGATCTTACATCGACCTTTTCTCTTTTTACAGAGAAACTACCCTAGACTTCGCAAATTCGGTTTATTTCAGCAACTTTGCCTGAAGTTATTCTCTTTGTTTTTGTAAAGAGACAATCTCGACCTTTCTAATATCAAGCTATTTGATAAGTGCAATTTCTTTCTCTTTTTTCTCCTTCTCCAACGAAATTATGTCTCCTTTTGCGATCGCAAGTTATCTTTAGAAGTACTTTTATCTCTATTGTTTCGCCTTTTACGTTGCAACTACCCGATTTTTTACCTTATCAATCTAATTCAAAAGTGTCATTTCAACCTACCCTTTCTCTTTTCGAAGGGTAGCTATTTAGGCCTTTGCAACGTCGAGCTACCTAACCAGAACCGTCTTTCCCTATTAACTCTCATTTTCCAGCTACGCTATTTGCTTGTTTGCTCTATCGATCTACAATGCCTATTTTTTCCTCATCTCTTGCTTTAAATAGAGGACTTCAATCTTTCCATTTTCAAGCTATTTCATATGCGCTATTTATCTCTAGCTTTTCTACTTTTCCAGCGCATGTAAGTTAGCATTTGCAAGATCAAGCTGCTTTAATAATTCAGTCTACGTCGATTTTTTCTCCTGCTATCGCTTAACAATTTCCTTCAGTAACAAACTTTTCTATTTTTACAATGAAACTAGCGTTTACCTTGCCTCTCCAAAATCCTTCCTAAATTTGTTTTAAACTTAGTTTCTTTCATGCATAAGTTCACCATTTTGTCGATCCAATATTCTCCTCTACTCCTCAAGAGAGCTAATCGTGCTCTTTTGAAAGCTTAATTATTTCATCAGCAGTTCCTACATCTGCTGCTTCTACTACAAAATTCTAATTGCTTCCTTCTATTTTTCGATGCATTTCAAATTTGTCTTTTTTTCGATTTACAAAATTCTAACATCTGTTTCCTTGACTGTCTCTTCCAACTTCAATGCGAACTATCTTTAAATCTTCACCTTTTACTACGAAATGAGCCAATTTTTCGACTACTTTGTTTTCAGCTACTAAGTTAATTTTTTCACGGTGTCTTCGAGTTTGCCAGAAATATTCTTGAACTCCTGCTCCTTCTTAACAAAATTTTCAACTTCAAAAGAAGTTTCCTGCAGCTTTTGCTCGATTGATCTGTTGCGCTAGTTTAAATAGTTTAAATTTTCATTCAATCTCTTGTTGTGCTCAGCAGAACTATTCAGCTGGTTTTTCAAAGATTCCTTCTCCCCCAAAAGTCTGTTATACTTGCTTTTCAGAATCAGTTCTTCGCCCTCAATTTTACTGGCGTTACTTTTTGAGTTTCTTGAAAATATCTCAATTTCCTATTTTTCTTCCCTTGAAGTAGCCAGCTGAAGTTCCAATTTTCGATTGTCCTCTTTTAACTAACGATTTTTTTATTCAAGCTTATCCTTAAGCTTGAGTTCAAGATCATAAGTATGCGACTTTTCCTAAACAAGTTTGCTTTTCAGTTTTTCCCTTTCAAGTTACTCCTCCTTCTCTCTGAGCTTCAAAGCCAGCATTTTGTTCTGCTCCTACATTTTGGTTAGCATTCTTTACAACGCATTATAGGAATTACGACTGATTTCAAGGTGCTTCCTAGTCTCTTCCAGGTCTGATTCGTTCGATTCGACCTTAAAAGGTGACACCATCTTGGAGTTATGTCCATTGTGGGTAAAATTCGAAACCCTTGACTCATCATATTGTAGAGACTAACTTTTCCTGTATGCTGAATTTTATTTTGAACTTTAATGTTGGTACTTATTTTTACTGAAACTGCTATCGAAACTCTATCTCTTAATAAGGTTGTTTTTCTCATTACTTCCCCATGAATACACAGTTTAAGGGTGGTTAACTGTCCCAGACTCGTGGAATGAATTATTTCCCGCCTTCACTCTCTGCTACGAGCCTTGAAATCTGTCAGTAATATTTGTATTTAGGGAATATGAGTATTGATTTCTTTATTATGCTTTTTTCGTCACGAACTCATAACTTTTTTTTTCGTAGTGACCCAAAAAGTTGTATTTATTGAGGCTTGAGTTAGATTTTGTTTCTTTTTACAAAGATTGTTTCAACATTTTCTTGTCTTGGCTTGTGTTGAAATCTGTGGTAGAGTTCCTTATCCCAACATTTTGAATATTGGATGTTCTCTTAATTTGTGGAGTATCTTCCTTAACTTGAGAAAGTTCGAGTCCTGGATTGTTCTAAGATCCGAAACTACCTTTACTTTCGTGAAATGATTGATTTTTTGAATTTGTGTTATAGGTACTCGGATTAGAACTCCTCGGAGGGAAACTAGGTTTTTGAGAATGAAAGTATTGCCTGCCACTGTACATTTGATAAAGATTGAGGTTCATACTGTTATCTCCACTCATGCTGTTTTTACACTGGTTTTCTACGATTCAATTCTCACTATTGATTCAATTATAACTTTAACTACACTGTCATAGAGTGTGTTAGTCTCTTTTGAAAGCATTTTTACACTTTTTAGAACTTTCCACAAAACGAAAATGACCTTTTTACCGAATTTTATAGTTTTAACGGTATATTTGTTCTCTTCAAAAATATTCAACAACTTTCCAAAATACACGGATTTCCATATAATTAAAAATTTAGAACATTCATTAACCCTAAAAATGAAAAGCCCTATCCATCACAAACCTATACCTACAGATTACTCATCAATTCTAGTGAATCGGCTAAGACTCGAAAACCAACAACTACGTCAAAAAATTAAATTGCTGGAAAATCTCCAGTCTGACGATTTTGCAACCCCGCAAGTTCTCACTCCATCTAAAAGTACCCGCAAAAACCATCGAAACGATGATGTGTAGTAAAAATTCGCCGATAAAATGATTCGAATTCAGTAGCGCCCCCAATCTTTAAATAGAAATTCAATAGGCTCCATCACACCAACTTCTAAACTCTCAACCGCCTCCTCTGTCAAGAAAATTAACAAAAAGAACGCTAAATAACACTTGGAAACACAAAAAATGATCACTAAGGTTTATTCTCACAAAAAATAGCCCAGCATCAACTATCACTTTAGCGAATTGTCACTAAAAACCATGAACATGGAAAAAGAAGCTTAGAATAAAAGATTCCCTCCCAAACATAGTAGAAATAAATCTCACCTCATGAATCACTAATGCTACCTGGATGCTTCACAAAACTAGACAATCACGGCCAGAAATACGATCAAAAACATGTCAGTTCGTATGAATTAAATCGATTAAGTCTAAACTGTGATTGATCTCGACAAAATCAGATAAACCTTCTATACCTCGCAAAAAAACAGTGAAGTACTCATATAACCCTAGAAAGTTCAATACCTAATTTTTAATCCTTCAAATGTTCAACATTCAATTAAGTTTCTGTAGGAAAAAAAGGAACTCTTCTAAGCTTCATAGCTCGCAAGAAAAACAACCATGAAACTGAGAAACTCAGTCTACCTTGACGATCATCCCAATCCTAACTAAAATGGATTAAGTAGAGCTCAAGAAAATTGATATTATTCGGAATTCACTACTGTTTTTCTACCCTTGTAGGCTCAGAAACATTATCAAACTTTTTAAATTCGAATTTACATTATAAATCCATAATATTGCATTCAAGTTAGCGCCAACTCATTAGAAAGCTTATGACTAATCGCAGCTTCTATGGAGACCATAAAAAACTACAAAACAGAACATAGACTAGCCGAGAACGCTAGCAAATGAATGAAAGTCTAACTTACACAGCTAGCAACATAAGGAAAGGAAATAAGTAACAGAGTCAAAGTTAAATTATGACGAAAAACATTACTAACGTTTTACAATTAATCTCCAAAGATAGCAAACATCGCGCTTCAATGTCAACTTCCCTGCGTCCAAATCAGAGAACTTTATTCAACACAATAGGCTCACTTTTGAACTCATTGGACGATGCTTTCGAATCAACGATGCTCGACAACGATACAATATTGTAAATATTTAAAATGTTAAACTACCCTGGTCACATTAACAAGAATATTTTCAACCCAATAGGAGCCCCACATACATGGAATTCTTGCCTTCAGATGATGGATTGGCTAGCAACTCTTGTATACGCCCAGCATGAGATAAAGAACAACTAAAAGTAACTAGAATTACAGCAAAAAGAAACATTAACTGATGTAAAAATCAAAGGATTTCTCAATGACGATCATATCGTCGTTTAGGAGCATTTAAATAACAGGATTAGGTCAATTTAAAAATAGCTGGAGTCTTCATAGTTTGAGAGGGAGTCCTACGAGCTAGCAATAAGAAACCTCAACAACCAACAAAAAGAAATATCAGAGATGGATGCCTAGGTAAAGAGACACTAAACTCTCCTTTTTCGATTCAATCAATAAGTCATCGAGGTGGATCAATAAAATTAGAAGTTCATAGGAAAAATTCAGTAACTAGAACAGGCTACTTAGCTCAAAATGCAAGAGGAGAAAGCCGGTCTAAGTCATCTCTAAAAACTCAAAAAGGAAGTGAAAAATCAATAGCTCTCAGTCGAAGAAGTCCAACAGTTGTAAATCGACATCAAAGCGATCAGAAGTTAAATCCTGGTTCTGAAAAGAAATCAAGAACAAAGAGAAATGCAGTTAGCACAAAAAAAGAATACAATCGTTGATAAACTTCTTGCTGCAGAATAAAAGATCATTGAACATAACGCTAGTCTATAGCTGTTATTACGCAAGCTTCCCCAAAGAAATCTCCCTATCAAACTCCCAATACCAGATCGTGATATTCTGATCGGCAAACTCAACAAAAAATAACCTGTCGAAATAAACGAAGCCGAGCAAATCTGGAAACTCAAAGAAATTTAGACCAATAACAACAATCTCGAAAGTTTGATCCGATTGATCAACAAAACCAACGAGGAAAATCGACAGAATCACTCCAAATATCAGGGGAAAATTGAAATCGTGAACAATAAGATCGACTAACTTGAACAAAAAATCTCACAAGTCAAAATGGAAACTGGTTAACTGACTAATACCAGAGATTACCTGCAAAACAACAATGTCAAAGTCAAATCTTAGATCGAAAAATAGAAAAAGGTCATTGAGCAAAAAAGAAATGATCAAAATGCAGCACACCAAAATTTGGAGTAGATTACGAGGAAAATTTCAGACTATCAGCTCGAAATCAAGAAAGGCAACGAATTCATATCGAAATATGAAAAACAAATCGAACAAACACTTCACAAACAGAAAGAGTCGATATCTCAGTTCAAAAAGGAGTACTTGAACATGTTAAAAGATCAAACATAAGGCTTTGCAACTACCAACTAGGCAATCTAAGATCTCTACAATACCAAACTGAAAAAATCCGTATAGAAGGAACAACAAAGAAATTGAATGATGTTATTTTTTGTCCAAGTGTCGGCTTATCATTAATTTAAACTTACAAAGGAAACTATTAATAACAATAGCTATGCAAGAACTGATAATATTTTCCGACTTTAGATTAAAAAACAATGGTGTTAGCTGATCTAGGCAGAAAAATAACCACTGCCCTCCAAAGATTGAACAAAAAAACGCTGATAGATGAGTAAGCCGTAAAAGAATGCCTCAAAGATATCTGTAATGCTCTTCTAAGCAGTGATATCGATGTAAGATATGTAATGAAAATGCGAGACAATATTCTCGCAAAGTTCCGCAATTAGTAAAACTAAGGCGGCAATCTCCGCGTTCTGATAAAGTCAACAGTTGTCAAAGAACTCACCGCATTACTTCAGGTCTAAAAATAACCTTTCCAGCCTAAAAGGGGAAAAACAAATATTATCATGTTTGTAGGATTGCAGGGCAGTGGTAAGACTACCACCTGCAGCAAAGTTGCCTACTACTATAAGAAAAAAGGGTGGAGAGTAGGGATGGTCTGCGCAGATACATTCAGAGCAGGAGCATTCGACCAACTCAAGCAAAATGCTGCCAAAATCAGAGTTCCTTTTTACGGAAGCTACTACTAAACTGATCCCGTGGCGATTGCAGAAGAAGGAGTAAACGAACTGAAAAAATAAAACATGGAAGTTATCATAGTCGACACCTCGGGAAGACACAAACAGTAATCATAACTGTTCGATGAAATGAAACAAGTCGAAAAATCCATAAAACCCGACAATATCATCTTTGTTATGGATAGCTCCATCGGACAACAATGCTTTGCCCAAGCTGAGGCATTCAGAAAAGCAGTCAATGTCGGTAGTGTCATCATCACCAAAATGGACGGTCATTCCAGGGGTGGTGGAGCACTATCCGCAGTTGCCGCGACACAAAGTCCTATTATCTTCATTGGTGATGGTTAGCACTTTGAAGACTTGGAAACCTTTGATGCAATGTCTTTCATCAAAAGACTCCTCGGATAGGGCGATATCAAACAGCTTGTTTAGAAGGTTAAAGATGTTGTTTCCGTGAAAGACCAGACCGAGCTGCTCAAAAAAGTTCAAAAAGGATAGTTCACAATCAGGGATTTGAGAGGACAATTTTAGTCGATTCTAAAGCTAGGATCTCTAAACTCCTTCATGTCTTTATTGCCAGGAGCCGGAACCAGTCTGATTAACAAGGATAACGAGAAAGAATCGATCCAGAGAATCAAACGGTTCATTTTCATCATGGATTCGATGACCCCCGACGAACTAGACAGATCATAGGCAATTAAAGAAGAAAGCAGAATCAGAAGGATCGCAAGAGGTTCCGGGACTTCCGTTCAATAAGTGAAAACATTGCTCGAAGAACATCACAAACTCAAAGGTGTGATCGGAAAAGTTGGAAAAAGCAATCTAGGCAAAAACCTCAACGATAAAAACGCACTGAACAGGCATCCCTAGCAAGTTATGGGTAAACTACAGAGCATGATCGATCCTAAAATGATGGCCCAACTCGGTGGAAGTGGTAATCTCATGAATATGATGAAATAAATGTCCGATAACCCTCAAATGGCAGAAATGATGAAAGGCATGGGTGGTTTAGAAGGAATGGCAAAGAAAAAGTATGTCAAAGCCAAAAAGTGATCTATCATTTTTGATATCTCCTAATTCTCACACATCTATAACAAATTATAAAATATCTCACTCCGAAGATATGCAACCGGTCAAAGAAACATCAATGAAAATAATCTTTCTAACAGACATTCACATGCAGCAAGACTATCTTTAATCTCTGAAAAAGTGGTATATCTAGCACACAAACAGTCACCAACCTTTCAATTATGTGTTCATAGGAGGGGATACATCAAACTGCAACAACAATGACTCCTAAGCCTAGAAAACCGTGAACTAAGAACAAATTGCAGAAGTTTACAGAGTCCACGATTTCGTAAAATAACTTTTCCAATGCCCACTAATTTATGTCCCGGGTAATCATGACCCAACAGTATTTTTCAAAGAAAGTCAAGTAGTTCGAAATAAAGAAACCAACATTCACAAAAAAAGAATATAGCTTGTCGAAGGAATCGATATCGTCGGATTTGGAGGGTCGGTACCAGGATATATCGGCGAGGAAAAAGTCTGGGAAGGCTATCCATTCAATACCGATGGTGAACTATAAAAATAGTGTCAAGATCTCGATTATTTCAAGTCCAATTTCAATGATACCTCGGGAAAACAAGTCATAGTTCTCACCCATGTCGGGCCTGAAATGAGCTCCACCACCCATGACAGGCGAAAACTGTCGTAAGGTGACATCAGTGGCGGAAGTAAATACTACAACAATTTCTTAAACAAAGATAATATTTTGTTATGGATGCATGGGCATGTTCACAACGGTGGATCCTATGACAAGTACTCATACTTTAATTCAGAATCAATAAGATCTAAATCGTCAACCCAGGCCCAATTCTATACGGCCAGTTTATGCACATCTAAATGGAAAGACCTAAAATGTAAGGAAAGTGGTCGGTGAAAAGAAAAGTCTATTAACAACTAAGCTACTGACAAAAATTGACTGATTATAAAATATTAAATATTTCGGTTAGCTCACCAATCACTTTTCTTACATCTATTTTTGCTCAGCTTTGAAATCCAGATATGCCACAACCACACTGATATCATCTCTTCCAAATTTTAAGTAAGGCAAATCCCCTATTTTGGACGCGTTTTTCTTGTTACGGTTGTTCTCCTACCACCTTGCCTTGCACTCATTGACCAGCGCATTAGCAACTGATTCCCTGTCCTCGTATTGCTGGATAAAACCACAAACTTCAGCGGAACTCATCACATCCCAGCATCCATCCGATCCGATCACTATGAACTTATCGGTATTTTCCAATTCAATGTTTTGGATTTCAGGTTCGGATATCAAACCAATTCTTTTGGCTTCAAGGTCTCCCAGTGATCGAGTAATGGCGATTCCAGGCCCTTCCTCATCGGCCCAAACTCTTGGCGGGCCTACTTGCTGCCCCTAGTGAGTTAGACGATATATCTTTCCTCCTGAACCTTATATTCTCTCCCTCTCGTCGGGCCTGATCGGCTTGTGATCGTAAGATAGCTAGATTGCCAGCTTTTACTTTTGAGTTACCCTGAACAACACCGCTCTGGAGTCTCCTAAATTACAAATATAACATTTGTTTCCCTGGATAAAAATCGCAATCGCACATGTTCCAGAATTGGAATAGTCAATTCCACTACTTTTCAGCTTTTTTTCGGCATTTTTAAAGATTTTTTTCAAAAATGACTCTGTATCTGAATCAGATTCAAATTTTTAAAGTTAACCTTTATGAGATGCTTTTTCAAGTTCAGATGATATATAGTCATTTGCAGTTTGACTGGCTTCCCTCCCTGAGGATCCATGTCCATCATAAACTGCGAAAAAGTAAGAGCTGTTTTCTAGATTCTCAAGTACACAACATGTATCTTGGCATTCTTGTTTTTTAGGTCCCGAGCCCATTAACGAAAACACATGCATCTTAACATTTTTAAGAGTATAGACTTCACTTTCGTTTTTCCCACTGTTTTTATTCTTTTTTTTCTTCTTATCGCTTTTGCCTGCACCAAACACACTAAGGAAATTCATAGAATTTAAAAAAGTAAATAGATTATCTTTTCATTACTCAGCGAAGTCAATATATTAATCGAACAAAAACAATTATAAATATTCATTTAATCCATTTCTATCATAAATTTGCTTGCTTAATGCGATTTGCAACCTTCATGAAAGTCTCGTCTATTTTCTGAATCTCTGGCACTTTGATCATTCTACCCATCCAAGCATTGATATTTTTCCACTTTCCGAAATTGTAATCCTTAAGAACTAAGAATTGGATCTCAAAGAAAGCAGCCAAATCTGCTATTGAAATCTCGTCACCAACAATATAGTCACTTTTTGACAGAAAATGTGTATCCACAGACTTCATCGCATATTAAGCATTTTTCTTTGCCTTCTCTTCATTAAAAGTAGGGTCGCTGACGCCCAATTTCGGAGCAAACATGGTATGAAAGATAAAATTAGCGATTAGTCGAGTATTTAAGTGGTGAAAATCCAGATACTCATCAATTTTAGCCATCCGAACGGGATTTTTGGTGGGATACCAATTTTAGCCGAGTTTATACTTCTGACAGAGGTATCTCATTATAGCATGACTTTCCGCCAAACATAAGTTGTTTTCAGTATCCTCTATAGCAGGAACTTTTTTCATTGGGTTTATTTTTGCAAACTCTGGAGATCTGTTCTGAATTATGTAATTGAAACTTGCAACTTGTTAAGTCGAGTTTATACAACCTCGTATGGAATTTTGTTTATCATGCAAAGGGCAAGAACTGCTCTCGATGGCTGAGAGACATAGTCGATATAAAGTTTGATAACCATTTAAATTATTATGAGATAAACCCATTCTATAGAACCAATCAAGCTTTTCCTGGTTTAAAGAATCTTTGGGTGGTGACAATGTGGTAAAACTCCTCCTCGGTGACTGCCATATCTCCGTCG